>BQNB010052298.1:0-28372 GCA_026074375.1 Tanacetum coccineum
GCACCCATGAGAAATCAAGGTACATGCCTTCATAGCCGAGATGAGCTTAACGGACTTAAGCGGTGAGGAACCATGATAAACAAATTCAGGTTGGCGAACGTTACCAAAGACCACAGTCCTAGTATAACACCCTGTGTTTTCAAGTCATTGACGACGTCGATAAATGTACTATTTATTTTTAGTGTTGTACGCGTTTGCTTGTGATTTCATGAATTAAGTTTAAATCGCGTAAGCTAAAAATTAGCGTTCAATGTAAACGGGCATCAAACAATTAAATGTTTACATCAAACAAGGGTTAAGTAATTATTTTGAGGATAATTATTAACTTTGTTTATTTTATTTTTATCGGATACGTAAAGTGTATACGTTTCGCGATAAATTGCGTTTAGGCACTCCCGGAACCACCAAAACTTTTCTACGCTTCAACAAATACCCACATTTATACCCAATACATAAAATTTACTCAAATATATCATGTATAGCTCTATTATGCCGAAATTCTTGCAATATATACAAAGATATACATGAAAAATGAAAGAAAACTTACAACTTGGTCAAAAGAGCAACATACTTCATTAATGCCACACCATACCTTGTCTAATTGACTAAAGGCCATCCCTAAGACCATGACCCTTCCCTAAAACCCTCAACATGTCTCCTTGACTAATCCTATACTTTATATACATGTATCTATTAGAAAGAGAACTCATACAAGCAAAAACACTTTACAAAAATCAAACATATACTCCCTCTTGCTCACATATAAGCTACGGCACAAGCACCCCTTTTATAACAATCCATACAAAATTTTATTCAACCTATACCCTTCTATACACATCTATTATAAGTCATTCTAAGGTGTTTCCAACCATTGAATCACCATTTGCAAGTAATAATCAAGAAAAGGAAGACTAGGGTTTTGTGGCTAAACAAGGGTTTAGCACTTGCTTATCATCATCATCATACCTCATAAGGTTTACTTGAACTCTTTATGTTCTTATAATTTTCATTTTTATGCATATGATTATTCTATTTAGCTTAAATCACCATTTAGGATTATTAACATGTAAAAAGAAGTTTTTATTTGTTGTCATCATAATGTACACTTTTATATACCTTATGATGTTAATGACATCATGTTAAAATGGTCACACAAGTGATTTACACTCTTGGTTAAACATGAAAATGATTATGGGTTAATTAGGGTTTTTTAGTTTCATAATATGTTTCAAGATAAAGAAATACATAAGACATGTTAATAATTAATTTGGACTCTCATATTAATGTTACTTGAACACTAAAATAAAGTTATCTTGGAAGAAATACACTTGTACACACTTGGTTAGGTATAAATATGATTATGGACAAAACTAGTAAATTAGAGATTTCTTAAGTAAAGTTATGATTTTAAGTGTTATCATTGATTTGTTAACTTGGTATTTGGACATATGAGGACTATTATGGGACAAATAAATGTAATATAGAATGATATATAATATATATGAATATAAGACATATAGTGGGTACAAAGTGGAAAAGTATGAAACAGGTTATATAGGAATTATACAAACTTAGCATAACATTTGTCAAAATTCGACATTAATTATATCCATTTATGTTTTTATAAGATAATTACATTTCACGACGATTCCGAAAAGGTATGAAAACTTGTTTAACGGATTAATAACGAAAAAGTTACGTTAAAAACGAGTATACGTTAATAAACGAAGTCGTTAGTAAATTTTTATAAGAATTATTTTTATAAAAATTATAAACAGCAAATGTGTTGTTATTTTTAATAAATTAATACACATTTTTAGGATTCCATATTGATAAGGAATCGCCCAATTTTTCGATTTTAATAACGAACGAGTTATGAATTTCGCGAGTTTACGACAATTAATACTTTTATAAAACTATTTTTATAAAAAGTTACTATTCATGACAGGAAAGTTATATTTGTGATAAACCTCATAAATCTATAGAACTTTCAAATATGAGAAAGTCCTGAAAAGAATCATTTAAAACGGGAGCTATAACGAAATAAATACGACATTTACGGGTTTTGACAACTAATACAAAATTATATAAAACTCTTGTCTGTTAATGAAAGTAAAAGTTGCTGTTCATCAGGGGACAAATGTTTATGAAAATGTAAAATATCGATAACCCGTCTTAATACGAACAAGATGGGCATACAGTAAGCGAGAATCGGGCTTAAAAAGCTAAGTTATGCTAGTTTTACTAAAACGGTAAATATAAACGTTTTAACTTATTAAACACAATTTTACCAAAATCATTAGTTGGTGATTGAGCTAGATAGAATATTATGTGGTTATCAAAGTACTATATTACTAGGGAGTTTCATAATGAGGCCTCTTCGGATGGCGTTTCGACGAGTTGTTGGATTTACGATTTAAAAGTGTCTAATCTCGACGGCATTGTCATGACCTCTTTAATTATGATAGCGACAAAACATTGTACGATTTCAGGTATCAACTATAGATTTATATTCATATTAGTTAATCGAAGTGTCTTGGTTTATCTTATACGACCTATGATAATTTAGGTTGCATTCGATCTTTTACGTGACGCTTTATCTGCGATATTTGGATTATCAGAACTCAAGGTGAGTTCATAGCCCCACATTTTTACGATTTCAATGATTTATAATTATGGGGTGGAAACATTCTTTGTTTTATAAATTGGACGCAAGTATTGATTACATGTTGCCTAAGTAGCGATAACCCAAGTTAAGCCCCTTTATCATGAACTGTCAATTGCATAGATGTAGTTGGGAATTGCATTATGTGAGCGCGAATGTTATTTAATAGATCTATTCGGGAAACGACCTCCCCGTTCGGGTGATTAGCTATCACCGGGAACGAACGTTATAGCATGTCGAATTTAGGATGTTTTCGGGTTATTTGGAAATTCTAATTCGGGCAGAAAATTTGCAATTATAGTTTAGTGCATGAAGATTCGGTCGAGCTTCAGTTTCATGGCTTAGTGTAAATTGTAATTACTTGTTTTGTGAGATCTGCTGTGTTGATTATCTCTAAAAAGTCTTGCGGTCTGACATTATGATTATCAAACCTATGAATTCACCAACACAATTTTGTTTGACGTTTTTAAGCAAAGTTTTCAGGAGATCATAGGATGGGATGCCAGGATCATTGGGTTACATTTGGATTGCACGCTTAAGATGTAGGTGCATCATATTTTGGGGAATGTATTGTCAACTTTTGTTAATATTCAACAAGTATGAAAAGTAAGCTATATGATTTGTATAAGTCTTTCAATTAATCAATGTATCATTTTAAACGACTTTTGTGTGTTCTTATATATCTTGTGTGCTATTGTCTTGAAGTAAACACGCCCTCAGACCCTTATTCCGTTGCGACCCAATTTGGGGGTGTTACAGATTGGTATCAAGAGCCAAGGTTATAGAGAACCAGGTCAAATGTTTTGCTTGGACTATAACCGTTTTCAAAAGTGTTTTATATACAAGGGGTTCACGGGTCATACATATGTGCATACATTCATGCATACACTATTGTTGCCATTAGTTGTTGGACTAGATGCATTCTAATTGATATACATGTTATTAATTATAAATGTAATTACTTATGAGTCTTATATTAAATTCTAATATAAGCTATTTTTGAATTTTCAGATTCTGTCATGTCTGATTCGGATGAATCAAGGGTTACAAACAGAGGTTTCCAGTCCATTTGAGGATTATCAGACATAGGATCAACTGAGAGCCTGATATCACGGTTCTTGAGGATACCTTTGCATGCCAGAGGACCCATACTTGGAAGGCCGTCTTCAGGCTCACCTCTCCAGATTATGTAGGGCCGGAGGAGCCAGGGCATGCATCCGCCTTGCCAGATGATGTTTCCAGGTGCAGAGCATTGCTGATGATGAATCGCTTGCTGAGGACCAGGTATGCTGAGGATGCCTCACCTATTGCACTGTCACCTGATTATGTTCCGGAGTCTGATCCCGAGGCAGACCCGGAGGAAGATGACGATGAGGACCCTGAGGAGGATCCTATCGACTATCCTGCCGATGGAGGAGAGGACGGAGATGATGAGATGGACATCGAGGAAGATGAGTGACGATATATGGACATTGAGGCTGATGAGGATGGATGAGGATGATGAGGATAGCTGTTGAGATTGACGGAGGAGGCGGTAGGAGGAGCACCCAAGTCCTGGCCTACCCTGTTGTTGTTGGCTTTACTAGTATGCCCGTTGCAGAGGTGACTGAGGCCGTTTGATAGACTGATGGAGTCTGCGGCCACACCAACTCCTCACCTGCATACCGTATTATGACAGCTACGGATTACATTCAGAGCCATTTACATGTACCAGCATGGTTGTTCTGAGGTATTGACAGATTGCTTGCTATATCTTCCCCGACCTAGATCACCAACTATCTCCATGGTCTTATCACACCTCCAGATTCCTTTCCCACTTTCACCACCCTCACCTGTAATTGACAGCACCACTCCTTGGTCCTATTTCGTTCATTGGGCTATCGATGCTGCCACGATTCGGATGAGACTGGAAGCTGCAGCTACTCCCATTCACTACCATTGACACCACCCTTCATACTCTCCCCCCACCAGGACCAGTGCACCACACCTTGCCATTATATAGCTCCTACTTCATTCCACACTATTACTACCCTACTGGGTGCGTAGAGATGCGGACGGGACGAGGTTAACTACCACCTCGGATGGGATTAGGTATCGCTCTGTGTTGTCCAAGGTTATGAGGTAGAGATGAGGTCTCCGCCGCTTGATGCTGCTAGGACCGCATGGAGGTCTTAGGGCAGATTACGGCTGGTTGCACTAGTGATGGACAGGCAGATCAGACGGGGACCCAGAGAGATATGTCGGATATGGGATCAGGATTCATGGGATGAATTGTTGAGACCGTACAAGGGAGCTCCAGTTAGTACCGATACAGAGTTGGGTGACATTATGAGAGAGTTTGAGTTCTATATGGTTAAGGGCGAATAACAGACGAGATATAACACGGGTTGGGATGACGAGCAGGGAAGAGAGACAACTATTGGCCGGTCGGGTCAATATGTTGTTTAGAGATAGACGCACTCATGCAAATACACGTCAACTCATAAAGACTAAGGCTGGTATGTCTAGAGAGGCTTGGGGACGGGCAGTAGATGCGAGCGATCTTGCTCATGGAGAGGTTATTTCGCTACGCACCACAGTTCATGCCCAGATGGTCAGAGATACAGAGTTACAGTCAGCGGGACAGTCGGACGGCGAGAGGATGTCAGATTTGCTAGAGAAGACAAGTGGCGTGAGGAGATGAGAGGATTGAGAGCTGCTGATCGCCACTGACACAGAGATTTTCAGATTGACTGCTATGCAGACACTACAGAGAGAGATTGATCTGCACTTCTAGGGACTGGTCACAGCATGCAGGGGAAAGGCAGCTGAAGGACAGGTGGATGACATTGCAGGACAGGGCTACTGCATTAAGGACAGAGGGACCTGTGCGCGGGTCCTGCACAGCTGGAGCTACCAGAGGAGGCTGGTAGCAGTTCTTAGATTAGACTTTGTTATGGTAGTCGTTTTTTCTATAGCTTCTAAGTATTAGGGTTTAATCCGGCTAGTAAGACTTTAGGTTATTATGCTTATTTTTGTAACCTAATAATAGATCATTTTGTATCTAAACCAATCATGTATGTTTTCCAGTTATATATGGAATGGTGGTATTATGTCGTGTTTATAAATCGAATTTGTGATGAATGAATGTCGGTTTGGTTATATCATTGTTAATTACAATTCAATTGTACATTTCATGGTGTGATGTTGATCTCACTTTATTCGACCATGGATATGTCTTTCATGGGTTAAGACTTATGAAATCTAACGGGTATTGTAATATCTTATGATGAAGAAAATGGCACAAAAAGAGCCACAAGATCAACCGAGCCCCATGTCACACAACTCCAATGAAACAACCAAAATGTTTACTGAGGCACAACTTCAGGCCTTAATTGACCAAGGAGTTGTGCTGCTGCATCAGGGCTTGGAAGCAGAAGCAGAGGGTTAGGAATGGCTATAATAGCAACTGGTTTAGGGACCAGGCCAGCGCAAACTGCTCGCGATGCTGTTACTTGAATTTGAAATGCAACCTTTGGACATCAAAGGTATGAGGGAGTCGTCGGATCCCTCGATGGTTTGAGAAAAAGGGTTTGGTTTAGCATTAGCAAATTGGCCAGCAGCTAGTCAACGTCAAATTCGCGACTTGCACTTCTGCAAGATGATGCTCTTACATGGTGGAATGCCCTGTTAAGGACCACTACTAGTGTAAGAAGCTTTGCTTGATCATGGGCATGCACTAAAGAATTTGATGACTGATAAGTATGCCCGAGGGCCGGATCAAGAATAATGAGACTGAGATGTGGAATCTTAAGGTCTAAGGGCACGATGTGGTGGCCTATAGTCGACGATTTCAGCAAACTAGCTTTGATGTGTTCCTGTAATGTTCCCAGAAGAGGTAGACAGATGGAAAAGTATTCGGTGGATTGCTCGATATGAATACTTGGCAGTGTATAAGGATCAAAATCAAAGACCATGCAAGAGGTTATTGGTTTACAACTGAGATGATATGGGGGATAAGACCTGGCTTATGCTGACGTCAGGCAGAAGGAAAAGAAAGAAAGATGATTTTCAAAACAATCAAAACCAACAGAATAAGAGGCAGAACCAGGCCAGGACTACCACTGCAGGCGATTGTGCAGGAAATTTACGAGGGTCTAAACCTCGGTGTTCCAAGTGTAACTACAATCATGAATGGTCCTTGTCCACCTAGGTGATAATAACTGCAAGAGGGCCTTGAGTCATCTGACCCAGGATTGTAGGAGCCGGACCCTGCAGAAATGCCAACAACAACAACAAACAACAAACCGTAACAACAACACAAAAAACAACGTAACAACTAACAAACAACACATCTGCAGCGCAATGGTTGCTTTGAGGTGCGGAGCTCAAGGCATTTTAACAAGTAACTGCCCATGACTGAGAAACAATGACTGTGGTAATCAGGATGGGAAATGACGGGCTCAGCGAAGGTGTTTTGTGGTGGAAATGCGGGGCAAACCCAGGATCACTGTCGTTTGCGGGGTTCGTTCCTCTTAACAAGCCTCTTTAGTTTTTATTATATATCTTATTTGATACGGGTGGCCGATCGAAGTTTTGTGTCTACTAATTTAGCTCACAAATTGTACATCACACAATCTACCTGATCACATTTGATGTCGAACTGAGCTGAGGGGAGGATTATTGGGGCTAAAAACTTTACTTAAGGGTTGCACATCTAAACTTTAAACACCAATTAACATAAACTTAACTGCCTGTAGAAACTTGGTTAGTTTGATGCTATGAATCGGTCTGGTTTGGTTGGCGAAGGTACCCAAGCGGTATTATGTGTGACCCTGACGAAGAATTGTTCACATTTCCCTGGAAGAATAAAACCTTATCATACTCGGTGATGAAAGTACCCAGGTAAAATGTGACATTGATAAACATATTTCTCTTTTTTTTATTTTTCTTTTTTCTTTTTTTTGTGCACTAAAACGCAAAAAGTACATGGATAGAGGGTTTCCTATTTTCTGGCACATGGTACTACAAAAGAGGTTGAAGATAGTCGGAGAAGAGCGACTTGATATGACGTTCTATAGTTCAGGACTTCCTAAAGTATTTCCTGAAGATTGCGGGGTCTTCCTCGCTCGTCAAGTGGTAGTTCCAATTTGATTTGGTACCTGGGTGACCGCACCTGTAGCCGAGCGCTTTTTTCGATTGGCGTCATTTCTTTGAGATGATTAGAGTTAATCTGAGCAACTAAAAGGAACTGTCTGATAAAGGCTTTATAAGACCCAGTTCCTCACTTGGGAGCTCCGGTCTTTTGTGTGTCAGAAGAAATGACGGACTTCATTCCGGATGTGCATTGATTACCGGGAATTGAATAAAAACTAACGGTGAAGAAACGTTATCCGCTCCCAGTTTGATGATTTATTTGATCAGCTTCATGGGTCGAGTGTCTACTCTAAAGAGCGACTAAGGTCAGGTTATCACCAATTTAGGGTTCGAGAAAGATGAACATTTCAGAAGACTGCCCTCAGAACTCGTTATGGCCATTACGAATTTCAAGTTATGCCGTTGGGTTTGACAAACGCACCTGCTGTGTTTATTGGACCTCATTGAACCGAGTATGCAAACCATATCTGGACAATATTCACTAATTGTCTTTATTGATGATATTTTGATCTATTCAAAGAACAAGCAAGAGCACGAAGAGCATCTGAAGATAATATTGGAATTGTTGAAGAAAGAGGAGTTGTATGCAAAATTTTCCAAGTGCGAATTTTGGATTTCCAAAGTACAGTTCCTCGGTCACGTAATCGATAGTGAAGGAATTCATGTGGATCCAGCCAAGATTGGATCCATTAAGGATTGGACATCTCCTAAGTCACCAACGGAGATTCGCCAATTTTTAGGTCTTGCTGGATACTATCGAAGATTTATTGAAGGGTTTTCAAAGATCGCCAAACCTATGACCAAGCTCACCCAGAAGAAGGTTAAGTTTGAATGGGGCGATAAACAAGAAGCAGCTTTTAAATTGTTGAAGCAAAAGTTGTGCAAATTAATCTTCATTGGTGCCCAATCTTGCATTACTGAAGGAAGCGAAGACTTTTTCGCATACTGCGACGCTTCAAGATGGGTTTGGGCGTTTGCGTTGATGAAGAGAGAAAGGTGTTTCTATGCATCAAGCCAGGTTTAAAAATTCTGAGAAAGAAATACACACTCATGATTTTAGAACTTGGTGCTAGTTGGGGTTCGTTCAGATCTGGCAGACATTTTTTCTATGGAACTAAGAGTACGGTGTTTTATACGATCACAGTGTTTGCAACCACATTTTAGATCAAAAGAGTTGAAACATGGAGGAACGTCGATGGTTAGATTTGCTAAGTTGATTACGATTGCGATATTCCGTTATCCCGGGGAAAGCATGTCGTTGCTGATGCTTTAAGCAGGAAGAACGTAGAAACCACGCTTCAGTTTCGGCTAGCCTTGGTTCTTAACTATTAGTTTGGGACCTTCCCAAACGCAGGATCTTTAAATGCTCAGAGAAGCGCAAAAAACCCGAGAAACATTAAGATTGAAGCGTAGGGGGAATGTTGGTGAAAATGTAATTTCCAGAAGCTATATATTCGAGACAAATGTGGACCACGTGCGGATGGAACCCTGTGCCTCAATGGCAGGAAGTGGTTTCCTTGTTATGGCGATTACGGACTCTGTGATACATTGCACGAATCCATATAAATCAATATACTATTCTTCTTCCGGGTTCTGACAAAAATGTACCAATACATGAAGAAGTTATATATTGGTGGCCCAACATGAAAGCGACATTAGCAACTTAAGTAAACAATGTGTTTTGACCTGTGCTAAGGTTCAAGGCAACTCAAAGGCATCAGGATTATTGGTACAACCCAAGATACCCGAATGGAAGTGGGATAACCACCACCATGGATTTTTGTCACGGATGCTTCCTATGACGTTCAAAGGTTATGATACAATTTGGGTGATCGTTTTTGACCGATCTCACTAAGTCTGCGATCTTCACACACATGAGAGAACCGATCTTTGGAATAAACTTGCAAGATTTGTACTTAAAGGAGGTGGGTCACGAGGCATGGGATACCTTTCATATCATTTGCGATCGTGACACGAGATTCGGCATCCAATTTCGGAGGTCACTTCAGATCGCTTTGGGTACAAATTTTGGATATGAGTACTGCGTACCATCCACTAACAGACGGCAAGCGAGAGTGAGAGGACCATTCAACTCTCGAGGAAATGCTGCGTGCTTGTGCGATCGACTTTGGAAAGGTTGGTGTTAACCCATTTGCCATTTGTCGAGTTCTCATATAACAATAGTATTCATGCCAGTATCCAAGGCTGCACCATTCGAAGCACTTTAATGTCGAAAGTGTCGTTCACCTGTTTGTAGGACTGAAGTTGGAGGATAAGTCTTAATTACGCGGTACCAGAATAATTTAAGAGACCACTGAGAAAATCATTCAGATACAAGCAAAGGATGCAAGCCGCTCGTGATCGACAAAAGAGTTACGCTGACTTGAAGCGTAAACCAATGGAATTCCAAGTCGGGGACAAAGTCATGCTTAAGGTATCGCCTTGGAAATGGGTCGTGCGTTTTGGCAAATGAGGGAAGTTAAACACTAGGTATGTTGGACCTTTTAAGGTGATGGAAAGGGTTGGAGAAGTTGCGTACAAGCTCGAACTTCCAGAAGAATTGAGCAGAGTCCATAATACATTTCATGTATCTAATCTGAAAAAAAGTGTCATTGCGGACGAACATTAGCGTTCCGTTGGATGGACTAATTTGGACGACAAACTTCATTTTGTTGAGGAAGACAGTTAGTAATAGATAGGCCGTGATGTTAAAACGTTGAAGCGAAGTCGGATCCCATTAGTCAAAGTTTCGATGACTCTATAGAGAGGTCCTGAGTTCACGTGTGTGCGTGAAGACCAATTAAGAAGAAAGTATTCCACACCTCTTCATCAAGCACACCGTAGTCAAGTGCTGCATCGTGAGCTTGAGGACAAGCTCGTTTTAAGAGGGAAGGTTCTATAACACCCTGTGTTTTCATGGTCTTGACGACGTCGATAACCGACTATTTATTTTTAGTGGTCGTACGCGTTTGCTTGTAATTTCATGATTTTGTAAAAATCGCGCGTAAGCTAAAACATAGGATTCAAATGTAATGGGCATCCAAACAATTAAATGTTTACATTCAAGCAAGGGTTATATAATTATTTTGAGGATAATTATTTAATTGGTTCTTTATTATTTTTATCGGATAGTAAAGTGTATACGTTTTCGCGATAATTGCGTTTAGGCCACTACAGGAACCACCAAAACTTTTCTACGCTTTCAAACAAATACCCATTTGTATACCCGAAATAATAAAGTTTACTCAAATATATCATGATCATCTCTTATATGCCAAAATCTTGGCAAATAATTCAAAGAAATAAGAAAGTATACACACTTTGGTCAAATGAACACCACACTTCACTTATACCACACCATACCTAGTCATTTCTTGTCTCTTTGACTCATAAAACCCATCCTAAGACATGATCCCCTCCTTGAACCTTACCTTGTCCATTGACTAGATTCTACTCCTTTATATACATGTATCATATTTGAAAGAGAACTCATACATGCTTAAACACTTACCAAAATCAACAAATCCCTTTTTGTTGCCCTCCTTATAGGCCACTGCACATGCCCCCTTTTATAACAATCCATACAAATATTTATTCAACCTATACTTCTATAACATCTTATTATAAGTATTCTAAGGTGTTCCAACCATTGAAATCACCATTTGAAGTTATAATCATGAAAAAGGATTACTAGGGTTTTGTTAAGTAAACAAGGGTTTTTATTATTTGTGCATAGCTCTTTGGTTTTGTGGATCTGAACAAGGGTTTATCACTAGCTTATCATCATCATCATACTCTTTAAGGTTTACTTAAATCTTTCTGTTCTTATTTTTTCTTTTTCTCATGCTTATTATTATTTATTTTGCTTAAATCACCATTTAAGGGTTTATTTAACTTACAAAAAGAAGTTTTTATTTCGTTTGTCATCATACTGTACACTTTTATAATACCTCTTTTGTTGTTAAAGACATCATGTTAAATTGTCACACAAGTGATTTAACACTCTTGGTTAAACATGAAAATGATTCATGGGTTAATTAGGGTTTGTATGTTTTCATATATGTTTCAAGATAAAAGAAATACATAAGACATGCTTAATAATTAATTATGGACTCATATTAATGTTACTTGAACACTAAATATAAAGTTATCTTGGAGAAATACACTTGTACACACTTGGTTTTAGGTTTATAAATATGATTATGGACAAAACTAGTAAATTAGAGATTTCTTAAGTAAAGTTATGATTTTAAGTGTTATCATTGATTTGTTAACCTTGGTAACTTGGACATATGAGGACTATTATGGACAAATAAATGCTAATATAAGGATGATATATAATATATATGAAATATAAGTTCATTATGGTGGGTTAACAAAAGTGAGACAATAACTATGAAAAAAGGATATTATGAGTAACAAAACTAGCATAAACATTCTGTCCAAAATTCGACATTTAATATATCCATTTTATGTTTTATAAGATCAATCATTTCACGTCGATTCCGATAAGTAAGAAACTTGTTAAAGGATTAATAACGAAAAAAGTTACGTTAAAACGAGGTTTATACGTTATTAACGATGTCGTAAGTAAAATTTTTATAAAAACATTTTTATTAAAATTAATATACAGCAAGTTTGCTATATTTTAATAAATAATACACATTTTTAGGATTCCAAAATTGATAAGATCGCAATTTTTCGATTAATAACGAACGAGTTATGAATTTACGCGAGTTGTGCGGACATTTAAATACTTTTATAAAACTATTTTTTTAAAAGTTTTATATTTCATGAAGAAAGTTATATTTTTATAAAACACTATAAATTTATAGAATTTCAAATTATGAGAAACGTCCTCGTAGGAATCATTAAAAAAACGGAGCTATAACGAATAAAATACCGACATTTACGGGTTTTTTACGACAACAAATACAAATTATATACAATCATGTCTGTTTATTGAACAGTAAAAGTTGCTGTTGCATCTGGGGACAAAATTTATGAAAATGTCAAAATATCGATAACCTTCTAATGCGATAAAGATGGGCATAAGAAACGCGAGAATGGGCTTAAACGCAAAAGTTATGCTAGTTTTACTTAAACTGGTAAATATAAACGTTTTTAACTTTTAAACACAATTTTACCAAAATCATTTGTTGGTGATTGAGCTAGAATAGATATTTGTGGTTAATCTAAGTACTATATTACTAGGGAGTTTATAATGAGGCCTCTTCGGATGGGTTTCGACGATTGTTGTTGGATATACGATTTATATTTAAAGGTGTCCTATCTCCTCGAAACGTCGCTGTCATTTCCTACTTTAAATTATGATGCCGAACGATAGTACGATGTAACAACTATAAGATTATATTCCATATTAGTTAATCGAAGTACTTGGTACTTATACGACCTATGATAATTTAGGTTGCATTCGATCTTTTACGTGACGCTTTATCTGCGATATTTGGATTATCAGAACTCAAGGTGAGTTCATAGCCCCACATTTTTACGATTTCAATGATTTATAATTATGTGTGGAACATTCTTGGTTTTAAATTGACGAAGTATTGATTACATGTTGCCTAAGTAGCGATAACCCAAGTTAAGCCCCTTTATCATGAACTGTCAATTGCATAGATGTAGTTGGGAATTGCATTATGTGAGCGCGAATGTTATTTAATAGATCTATTCGGGAAACGACCTCCCCGTTCGGGTGATTAGCTATCACCGGGAACGAACGTTATTATTTTATTGCATGTCGAATTTAGGGATGTTTTCGGGTTGAACTTCTAATCGGCTGAAATTGCAATTATTGGTTTAATTGCAGAAGGATCGTTCGGAGCTTCAGTGTCTGAGCTTAGTGTAAATGTTAATACTGTTTTGTGAGATCTGCATGTGTTGCATTATCACATAAAATGTCTTGCGGTCTGCACATTTTATTTATCAAACCTATGAATTCCACCAACAATTTTGTTGGACGTTTTTTTTTAAGCTATGTGTCAGGAGATCCCAATAGCCCATGGGATGCCAAGGATGATTGGGTTACATTTTGGATTGCACGCTTAAAGTTTTGGTGCATCATATTTGGGGAATGTATTGTCAACTTTTGTAATATTCAACATTGAACAAGGTTAAAGCTATATGCTTTGTATTATGCCTTTCAATTAAATTCCAATGTATCATTTTTTTAGAAAACGACTTTTTGTGTCGTTCTTATATTTCTTGTGCTATGGTATCTTGATGTAACACGCCCCGGACCCTTATTCTGCTGCGACCCAATTTGGGGGTGTTAAAGCTTGTGAAAACAGTTAAAAGTTAGTTCACAGTAGGTCCAAATTTGATAATGTCAACTTTGATAACTCGTCTTAATACGAAAACGTGGACATAAGAAACGCAAAAAACGGACTTGAAATGCGGAAAGTTATGCCAGTTTTTATACACGGAAATTATAACGTTTTTTAACGTATTAAACATAATTTTACCGAAACATTTAGATGGTTGATTAGCTATATAGAATGATATATGGTAGTAGTTACCCAATGTGATTAGTACTTATACGACCTTAAATTAAATAGGTTGCATCTGGCGATTTGCGTGACGCATTATTTGTGGATATACTTGACATACGACTCTACTCAAGTGAGTTCATAAGCCTACGTTTTACATGATTTGTTTTAAAGTTTTTTGGGGTGAGAAACATGCTGAATGTTTTATAATTGGACAACAAGTTGGTTCAGTTTTATATTAAATGGGGGGGAAAATTACGTTTGTTGCCTAAGTAGCGATAACCCCAGTTGAGCTATTATCATGAACTGTCAATTGCTCGAGTGTGAGCGCGATATGTTATAAATAGATCTTTGGGATTGACATCCTGTTCGGTGATTAGCTATCACCGGGCAAACGAACGTATACCATGTCGAATATAGGATGTTGTGGGTTAGAACATCGACAAGGGCAATGTAGGCCATTTATATGGTATTCATTTATGTCAAGCTTCAGTGTCTTGAGCTTAGGGCATACGTAATTTACATTTATATGATGTCTGGCATCTGTTGCTATTATCATACACTTGGGAATCTTGTGGGCTACAATAATTGATTTATCAAACCTATGAATTTCACCAACATTATTGTTGACGTTTATAAAGCATGTTATTTACGTGAGGTCAATAAGACGAGGTGCCAAGGGATACATTGGTGTTTTGAATTGGATATCATGCATTAAAGATTTTGTCGATCATACTTTTGTTATTGTTATGGGCTAGAAATCTTTGTAATTTGAACAAGTGAACAAGTGAAGCTTCGGGCTTATGTAACAAATACTTTGTTAAATCCAATGTATCGGTTTTAAACGACTTTTTGGTCGTTTTATATATATCTTGTGTTATTGATCTATGAAGTAACACGCCCCGGACCCTTATTCCGCTGCGACCCAATTTTGGGGGTACATTGTATTTTGTACAAAAGTTTGGTTGCTTTTAACTTAACCCCTTGTCAAGATAATTCTTTATGTATTATATCTTAGTTACTCATTTTTTGCTCTGTTCACTCTTTTGGTTTTCAATTCATATTATGTTTATATGCAAAATTATGTGAAATAGATTTATCTACATTTTGTATAATATGTAGAATGTTGAATGTTAATTGCTATGTGCTAAATCTTAATTGCAATAAAAATGGATGGACTTTGTGCAAATTAACACCAAAACAGAACCCTCAACAAAAATTTTAAGAAAAAATGAAAGTTTGAAAATTAGGAAATGGCAGTAGGCGGCCCCTTACTCTAAAGGGCTCGGTCCCCTTATTTTAAGGGGACGGAACCCCTAATTAACAGGGTTAGGACGCGCTACGCTCTAACCAGGGTAATACTCAACATTTTATGTGTGTGATGATTATAACCAAAAACACCTCTAGACTTAGCTACTGTTTTAAATTCAACAAACATTTCCTCGGGCTCTATGCTCTCCTTTGAAGTGTGTGTGTGTGTGTGTCACTAATTGCTCTCTCTCACTCTCTCACACGCCACTATAAATAGCCTCTCCTCATCATCCATCATCACAATCACTCTCTCCCCACAATGATGTCACTCCTAAGAAACCACTCCTTAACTCACATACCCCACCCCGGTAGCCCAACTCGATGTGTGAAACCCCTTGGCAGGGAAGAAACAAAACCTTTTGCAAAAATCTAATGTGTCAAATGGAAATTACCTAACCAAGCGCACACTCTCTCTCTCACACTCATTCTTCTCTTCATGCCCACGCAGCAACGTTCGAAATCTCACGCAACACACCAATAAGCTGTACTCTCATCTCTTCTCGCCGCTCGCGCCTCCCTCTCACCACTCCATCGCCACATAGTTGCGATCAATCCCAGCCCTCCCTTCCCATGCCCCCCACTCCTCCCTTCCAATATCAATTCACATGTTACCGACACTAAGCTCCACCTCATCTACCCCCCATAATGAGTCGACAATTGTACTCCTGACATTATGGATTACGCCCACATACCACAAGTTGTTCACATCTCCACTTCCCATTCACCCTTCAACTCACTTATTGCACACACCTAATGCTTCCACATCCAATTGACAACAAACTCAACACACATCACAAACCTATCTCAAGTAGAGGAAAGCCTAGTTGATGACATTAATCAAACTAGAAGATATCAAACCTTTTAGCCATGATCTCTTCAACAACAATACAAATTCCCTATCACCTTATGTCTCCAAACTACACCACCCTTCACATTAACAAGTTGAAACCCTTGTCTGGGTATTGCCTTGTTGCTCTTCACACAAAAAACAATTCCTTGCTTTTAAGTGAGGATATCCAATTGGATTGATTTTTCTCACTCGACCTCATCCACCACCTAGAGTTCAAAGAGATTATCCCTCCACAACCGCCTCCGCTCCAAACTCTCCAACCAACTAATATCGTAATATGCCCCCAAATAATCGCCAAACCCTTTTGTGTCGCAAGCAAGTCAAAAATCCTTCTATGGCTATTTAGGATTTTTCTTTATGTATTAATATGCTTCTAAAGCATATTTGTTTTTCTATTTATGTATGCTTGTGTGTTGTTCACACACATTGTCCTAAATGAATGGAGTATATTTTGCTTTGATGTTTGCTTGCACTTGTCATATTTTTCCTTCCTTCTTGCTACATGTTAGAAATATTTGTATTTGATAACGCCTAAATTATACATATTTCTATGGCGTTATTTGTGTTTATTTTATCATTTCTCGTGAACTTTTGGTACTTAATCAAGCTTAAATTGCTTATAGGTTCACTTGAAGACTCTAAAGACTTAAGCTTCAATGGATTAACACTTTGGAAGGCGATACAGAAAGATTTTTTCTATTTAAAAGTTCAAGAAGTTCGCCGCCACTTCTTATGAAGCTCTATAACAGTGCACTTTATATCTTCTATGCGCCGCCGCACTTTTCCCCAAAGTCTGAAGAATTATAGTCTAATAAATGCACCTGCTTTACCTCACCAAAACCGCCGCACTTATTTGTAAGTGCGCCGCACTTCCACTCAAAACATTAAATGACCATCGCATTAACTCCTCAAGTGCGCCACGCTTAATTCCAAAACCGGCGCACTTTTTCCAAATTTTAGCCTATAAATAGAGGATGATTTTTGCATTCTCTATAATCCCTCAAACAATCATAAACCTCCACAACATTTTCTCATTCCCCACACATCTAATCACGAATTTAAAGGGTGGTGACAGCATCCTTAAGGATTTCTGGGTCTGATTGGATTCAATTTATTGGGTTTTATTATAGTTTTCGTTTGGGAGAACTAATTGTCGAATCGTTGATCTTGTAAACGTTGGTATTTTTTTAATAAAAAAAAAAAATTTTTTTTTCTACAACTCTTTTCGATATGACCGTTTCTGAATTCATAAGAATGTTATGTGTTTTGGTTACTCCTGTTTATGGAGTAGTTTCTTATGTTTGTTTTGGCATAATGTGATCTTGGATATGGGAGTGTTTAGGTATGTGTTTATTGAATTGGTAATAACATTTTATATAAGCAAATTAGCCGAAAGGTTTCTTATAAATGTGTTTATAAATCCATCTAATATATTGGTTATATTAACTTATTAAAGGCCGAAAATATTTGTTGTTAATTAATCGATATAATCAACTAGTTTATTTAAAGGCGAAAGGATTTATAACCTTGTGATTAACTCTATTTTTCAACTTATAAAAACTATCCTAAACATTCGTTATCAAAGTCGATCATTGCTAAACAAACATACCTTAGCTATCTTTTTAGATTGAATATCTTTTAATTGCTTTCTTTATAATTAATTCGTATATGCAAGACTTGGTTAATTTGATCCGTGACAATCTTATTAACCTTAGCACCTTAATTACAAACTGTGAATTCTTCAATTCCCGTGGAACGACCTAGACTTACCTAAAGTTATACTATACACGAACGGGTATACCTCCCGAGTGTTGTGTTTTTAGTAAAATCGGTATCTTCTGTATTATAAATTTAAAAACTTGGAAAACACACATCAAGTTATTTGCGCCGTTGTCGGGTATGGTTTAAGTTGTTATCCAGTTTTGTTTCTTGTTTTAGAGTGCTATTTTGTTTCACAAAATTTTCAAACCCGCCGTCCATTTTTGGCGAAACGGCAAACAAAAACTCATTTTTCTTCAGGTAGTACGCCGCCAGCATCCTATTTGTGCGACGATTTTCTGAACCCAAAAAAGTACGCGCACTTTTACCAAGTACGCCGGCACTTTCCTGCAAATTTCATAGACAAGAATCTTATTTACAGAAAATTCCAAAAAGCCGGCGCTCTTTGCCTAAAGTACGCGAACCTTATAAAAAAAAATCTTTTATTTATTTATCCTTATTTGCTATATATAATTAAATTAAAATATATCTATATGTCTATAAAAATTAAAAATTATAAAAAAATTATATATGAAAATAATTTACTTTATTTTGAATAGTATCCTATTAGACTTAATTATATATATAAAAATATCTTTTTGCAAAATACTTAAAGTATGTATAAATCCCTTATTTTTCGGAAAACAACTAGTAAATCTAATATATAAATTAAATAAAAATTTGAGAACAAAGACTTATAAGATTAAAACTATCCAGAAAGAATCCATTCAGATCGAATCACACAAATCTTCCATCGAACATCATATCGTTAATGACTTGGTCGTTATAAATATACTTGAAGAGGATGTTGAACCTAAACAGATAATCCTCGATCCGGATGATCAGCCTATGTGGAAAAGTTCTAAGACTGTAGCACTGACTCCTAATTCTGTCATTGTTCAACCCAATGTTGATGACAACTTTGTTATCAATAGTACTCACTTAAATATGATTCGGGAAAATAAATTTGATGGTTATCTGCGGGCTATTCCGTATGACCACATCCGTGAATTTCTCGCAATCTGCAACATGTTCAGATATGGAAAAACTCAAAGTGAAGCTGTCAAGCTTATGATCTTTCCCTTATCCTTGTGTGATGAAGCTAAAACCTGGTTTAACGAACTTAATGAAGAGTCTATAACATCGTGGGAACAAATGAGAAAAAGCTTTTTATAACAGATTCTTTCACCTTGATATTTAAACGTCTTTTACTCTGAAATCAGAAAAGTTCTCTCAACTATATGTAAAAGTCTACCAAAGCCTGGGGTTACGATGATGAAATATTATTTCCAATAATTTCTTATCACGGTCTAGGACGAACCCCTCTAGGGCAATTCTAGACGTAACAGCTGGAGGAATCTTCCTCTACAAAAGTCCAAATCAAGCTTTTCAACTTCTTAAGGACAAAGTCCTTTACAACCATGATTGACCCATTAAATCTAAAAACGAACATCATCAAAAATCTATTTCTTTCGCCGATGGAAGTGATAGTAATAATGATAATTCTCGATTTATGGAAAAATTGAAGGCTATGGATTCTCAAATTATAAGCTTAAATGAAGAATTGCAAGATATGCGTGACAAATATAATGAGCTTAGAAAGGGAAACACTTCTAAAAACCACCTGAACGATGACACGCCGATGTGTGAACGTCATGAAGTTAATTCCATCCAATCTGAAGATTATCAAAATCAAAATTCTCATGAAATGCTTACTTCATAGCATTGCGTGAGGACACGGCAATACCTTAGTATGGGGGATTTTGGTATGTGTTTAATTACACATACCTTTTACCTTTAAAAACGAGCTAAAATAACCAAAAACGGACTTAAAATGCCAAATATACGCTTGTTTTGCTAATTGTATTGTGCAGGAACGGATATCTAAGAAAAAGACGAAAAACGAAGCCAAAACGACAAAACCGGACTCGGAATGGAAAAGCAGAAAAAGACAAAGTCAAAATCCAAGCCCAAGCCAGAAAAAGTCAACAGAAAGTCAACCCAAGTCAACCCCGAAGCCAAAAGTCAAGAAATATAAGTTTAGGGACTAAAATTGTAAATCCCTAAACTTATATTTATAAGAGAAAAAAGAAGAAAAAGAAAAGAAGGGTGCAAACTGCCAATATGGCAAAGATATACTCCAAGGGGCAAAGCTGCCAACTCCCCTAACTTATAACACACAAGGACGTGTGATGCAATCCCATTTATAACTCTTGGGGACTTAAACTGCCAAATCCCCAAACCTTTAACACACAAGGACCAACACTGCCAACACCACATACACCATGGAGGACCAATGTTGCCATTTCTACAAACCCACACCCTGTCACCATAAAACCCTTTTATAACACCCCTTTTTCCCGCCCAAGCACAAAACCCCATTTTTCCACTGTTCATCTCTCCCA
The DNA here is from genome assembly GCA_026074375.1 of Tanacetum coccineum. Lineage (NCBI taxonomy): Eukaryota > Viridiplantae > Streptophyta > Magnoliopsida > Asterales > Asteraceae > Tanacetum > Tanacetum coccineum. The sequence continues at coordinate 20,635 of BQNB010052298.1, forward strand.
CCTTTACCCTGCAACTCTCGAAAAACACCAAGGATAAAACCCTCACTCTCACTCCACTAAACCCCTAGTCCTATTTGGCAATCCCACAAATCAATCCAACGGTGGGTATAAGTTCAAAAAAGCACAAGGGACTTCAACGGCCAAGATTGAAGCTGTGAACCTCTCACAACACAAACACAAGAAGACTGGACATCTATAAAAGAAGAAGAAGACAGAGAAGTTAGTAGTTAAAGTTTTAGAGTTTAGTTAAATTTTTGTAATTTTTCTCTTTTAAAATTTGCATTTACTGTTCATCGAATTAAGCTTTTTTCACTTGTACTTTCCATTTCTAAGCAATATAAACTAGTTGTGTTGAGTTTGTTCTTAAATTTTCAAGTAATAAGCCGAATTTAGCTAATAAGCTTGTGATAAGCTCAAATTAGCTTATTCTATCTTCTCTTGTTTTAAAAGTGTTTTAATATCACTAGAAGCTTTTTAAAACTGTTTTCAGTCTATTTTAGTTCATAAGAGTTCATTTGAGCTCAAATTTGGAAGCTTTTGGAGTAAATAAGCTAATATAGCTTATTGAGCTTTTAGCTCAGGTTTTAGAGGCTAGGAGCCATTAGGTTTACAATTTTAAGCCACTCATTCAGATAGAGTGGCTAGGGTCTGAGACATTCAATTTCCAGGTTTTATCTTATACATTTCATTTTAGCTTAAATTTAGCTTACTCAATCAGCTTATGTCTTTGTTCTATTTGTGTTTAAATGTGTTTAGATTTGTTTAATTAGCTTAAAGATGCAAATGAATTGAGTTGTTATAGTTTTAGTTCATTAAGAACTTTAATACTCAATTCTGTCATTATTAGTCTAATGGCTTAGGTGAGTAACTAGTTTATCTTTACACATAAGCTGTAGGTTTTAGTCTTTTAATAGCTTAAGAAGGTGAAAATTAGTGAGAGTAGATAAAAGGTTTTAGTAGTTTTAGCTTTTAAATAGATTTTAAGTTTACTTTAGGTTTGACAGTTTTTATTAAGGAGTGTTTGGTTTAAGCCTTATTTGACATTTAAAGTCAAAACAATCCTGCCAAAATACTTCATATAGCTGTGTTAAGTAGTGTTAACAAGTTTTAAATAAGTTTTGAAAATTAGTTAGTAGAATTTAAAAGTTTAGGACTTAAGTACTACTTCCTAGCACCAGGACAGTTTTTGTTTAATGAAGAATCTGAAGTTTTAGTGAGTTTTAGCATAAGAGAGCTTAAGTTTGATATGTGTAAGATTAGGAACAAATAGGTAGTGAGTACATGAGTTTTAAGCTAAGCATTTAACCTGCATTTACATTGTTGGTCAAACACATCAGCAACATCAGTTACTGCTGATGTTGTTGCTATTGAATTTTTAGTTTCTTCTTAAACATTCAAAATTAGGAATTATGGTTTAGAAATTAGCATTAAACTAGTATTCCATGAGTTTTTTAAATTTCATCATTTAGATTTCAATTTTAAGCTTTTAGTTTAGCTTATTTTAACCTGCAAAAAGCAATATAGAAGCTCTTTAGGATCTTAGCTTACTTTCTTATTGATTTTTTATTTCTAGTTGTAATTTTTAGAATTTTTTTTATCTAGGTTAGTTTTATATTCCTAGCATAGCTTATTTCCAAAATTTCAGCTTTTAAGAATTAGAAATAAGCTTTTTAGCTTAATAGGAAAAGCTTAATCTCAGTTTAAGCTTAAACTTGCACTTTTTAAGTTCATTTTTCTTGTTATATTTGTTAACCTTCTCCTTATTTCTTTCTAAATATCCTTAGTACACATCTTGAGCTACATATAGCTTCTTTTGTTTTTCACTTTCATGTAGAAATAAGCTAGAAATAAGCCAAAACTTAAAAAAGCTGTAAACCCTTAGTTTCTGTAACAGATTTGAAAAGCTCAATTTTTTAGCTTATTCAGTGGATAAAAGTAGAAAGTGTCTTTGTTAAAGTTGTAGAGAATAAGCTCCTTTATAACTTTGTAGTTTTGAGTTTTTGCTGAAACTCACTTTTTCAATAAGCCAAAAATAAGCTAGATCGTAGGGTTTAAATGGTACTTTCTTGATAGTTAAGGGGCACCCGTTTTCACTGCAGTGTAAATTTCTAGCATTTACCCCGCCTACCCTTTGTTTTCCTTTATTACACTTTCTACCTTGTCTTTTTAGATTAAATAAAATAGGTTTTATATTTTTAATATTAGTTAAATAAAATTAGGTTTAGTTTTTAATTGATAAAATTAGAGCTTAATTAGGTTATAAAAATTAGGGTTTTTTGTGCCAATAGGTTTCTGCACCCTTCTAGTATTGTAAAACCATTTTCCTTATTTTTCTAGTTTAATTTGTATTTTCTAGGAATTTAAATAGATTTTAGTTAATTTCTTTTTCTTAGAAAAATCATAAAAAATAGAAAAATAGTTGAAAATTTTTAATTCTTTTTGTGAAAATTTTCTTTTTAAATCTAGTATTTTTGAAAAATAAAAGTAAAATTTTAGTGTTAATTTTTAGAAAAAGTTTATTTTTGTTAATTCATTAATCTTTAAAAATTCATAAAAAATTCAAAAATAGTTAAAAAATTCCAATTCTTTTTCCTAAAATTTTCTTTTTAAATTTGTGATTTTTAGGTATTAAATTTGTAAAAATTAGTTTTTTAGATTTTAAATTTCAGTTTTAGCTCACGTTTTTACTTTTCGTGCATTTAAATTTCGCGTTAGTTAATTGATTTTAGTTTCTTAAATTCTCTCTATAGTTTAATTGTGCTATTAAATTCGTAGTTTAATCCAAAATTCAAAATTCAACTCCAATCTTCCGACTGTATCGATTTTCCAGCACAGCCTCGTTGGGGATAAACGACCCGGGAACATTCTATACTACTTCTCGGTATTATTGACTTCGTTTCTAGACTATCCTTACTATATATATTTTATATTTTATTATATATTATATGTATTTTAAGGTGTGGTTTGGACGGATCAGGGGTCAAGGGGGGCACGCACCTTGCAGGGTCCAAGGGGCAGCTCCCAAGTGAGTGGGCGGGGGCCGAAGGGGAGCCGCTCCTCGCTGGTGAGGACCAAAATATGAGGGGACCAACCATTTTTAACCACCCTATAGCCGTCAACTTCCATCTGTTTAATAACAGATTACATGGTCTCATTTGAACACACAAAAAACTTATATAATTTCATTGTTTTGCTTAGTTCTCTTGTAACTAGAACTAAGTGTTCTTTTTTAATTATCCCAATAATGATATCGTGATATTTAAGCATTAAAGAGTCGAAATACTTTATTCGAAGAGTGAACATACATGATTGAGAAGATTATTATCACAAACCTTACCCAAATCTATTAGGGTAGGGGTATTATGACTTATACATCCTACCTCTCATAGACCCATGCTGCTGGGATTGGTATTTATTTTTATTGTTGATGTGATGCGGTATGGTGGCATCAATAGGTGTACATCTAAATTTCTAGTACACTAAACAAAGTATAAATACCAAATCGAGCACAATGATCAAAGTTATTAAATACCAAATCGAGCATACAAAAGTATAAGTACCAGAATATTGGCATTTTTTGCACCTGCTAACAATAAGTTATTATTGCTCTACAAAGCTGGTTTATAAGTACTTGCTGTTTTGTTTCCGGTTGAATAGACTATTGCAGAATCAGTTGGTGATTGGTTTTTTGACCGCAAAGTATCACAATATATTGACTGCCCATATCCTTGCAATCCTACTTGCTACAATGGATTTCATTGGCCGACTGAGAACTTCTAGACAGACGTCTTCTTTCCATTGGCACCATAAAGCTGACAACGAGTGTAATATACAAAATGCTGGGGGGGGTGGGGTAGGGGGCGGGGGGGGGGGGGGGAGGGGGTGGGGGGGGGTGGGTGGGGGGGGGGGGGTGGGGGGGGGGTGGGGGGGGGGGGGGGGGGGGGGGGGGGGGGGTGGTGGGGGGGGGGGGGGGAGGGGTGTGGGGGGGGGGGGGGGGGGTGGGTGGGGGTGGGGGAGGGGGGGGGGGGGGGGGGTGGGGGGGGCGGAGGGGGGGGGGGGTGGGGGGTGGGGGGGGGGGGGGGTAAGGCGGGTGGGAGGGGGGGGTGGTGGGGGTGGGCGGGGGCTGCGGGGGATGCAAGGGAAAATAAGGAATCTGACAAATGGATTACGTATTCGGGGACTGCTTCACTGATACAGTTCTAGAACTACTTGGTGTTGTGTTAGTACTATGTAGGAAACATGGTTATAGATAGATTATCTAAATAAATAACTTCATGTCACGAATTATTTAAAGATTAATGTGGTGTTTTATTGATAAATCTCAGTTCCCTTGTGTTTTGTTGTTCAGTTGGATGGATCTGATTATTTTTTCCCCCAGGATCAAACAACTATTCTCTTCATACATGCAAACAGGTGTTGTGAGGTGGCTGGCAAGTTGTAATGTATATAACGATACTCGGCTTTTGTAATCTCTCTTTGCTTCGGTTAGCCTCCGTTTTATACGTTAATTTGGATTTCCTCCCCATGAATGTCAAATGGTTCCGGTGAGATGTGTTCTTGATGACCTGTCTTGTTTTGGACTTCTCATGGATATATATCATGTAGGAGTTTCAACTTCAAGTTTCGGTCAAAGGGGAATCCAAAAGTGCAATGCGTTTTCCATTGTTTGTGGTATTGGTGTTGGACAGATGTTTTAGCAGGACCTCCCTTTGAATTGTTACCCATTCATGTGTGAATAGCAGAATTCTGAAACCCCGAACAACAAAGAAGTAAAAGCCCAAACAGTAGCCAATGAACCCTTGAAACAACAATGAAAACTGATGGTACACCAACCTGATACCAAAGAACACCAAGATTTGTGCAGACCATACACGTGTGATATTCTGCAGAACCAAATCAAACACCAAAAACACCGATGATAGTAGAAAATTATTCACAAATGAAGTATGATGGGAAGATTATGGTTGTGATATCAAGCAGTTGATGATTTTGTGTATATACGAATCATGGAGAATGGCCTTATTTATAGTTAAAGCAAGTTGTTGAAAAAAATACAAGACAAATATTTGACTAAAAAAGATCACCCCGTTGCATAATACACAGTTTGTTGTATAGTGCATGAGATTTCTTAGGGAGACCAATTCCTCATGCTATACCCACGTTAATCATCACATACTGGCCTTGATATTATAATAAAACCACCCTACAAAAAGCAGGACACCGGGTGGGTGACAATTAATGTTTTCGACCCGCATTCGACCCGATGACTTTATTAATTCATGGCTGCAAACATGTTGAGTATCCAACCCGGTTACATTCTCATCCACGTAGGGGGTTACGTGTTTACTAACCCAAACAGATCTCAACACACACCTGTCTTCTCTCTCTACAAACACGAACATATCTAACCGATCATTGTTGCTCTCTCTCTCTCTCTAAAAGCATAAGTGGTTTGGGTTGCACAATTATTGTTGCATGTTTGCTTTGTTGACCTTGCAAAAAAGAAGGTATATCTTTTCCTGCCTGATTTCATCATCTTTTTGGTTAATTGAAACTTGGGTTTCTTCTTTCTGTTTAAAATTATGATTTGGCTGCAAAATAAGATGGCTCATAGCATATGAATTGTTAGACTTTTGCAACCGTGTAATTTAGCCATTGTGTACTTCAATGTAAAAAGAAAAACACCCACTTATTTTGCAACTGGATAGAGCCCTATCTTGGCGGGGCAGCACGAGGACGTGTTTGTACCCATGTCGGGTTGAAGCCCCTTTTACCCGGTTTGGTTCGGTGTTGCGCGACAAGCTTAAGATTCATAGTTTGGGCTTGCTTATGATTCAATTCGTGTGCATTAGAGTTGCCCGACCCACCATACAGATTTTGGGTGCATTTTATATTGAGATTCATAGTGTTGGCTTGCTTATGCTTTCGGGTTTTGGCTTGCACATGTTTTGTACTCATGTTTGGCGTGTTAGAAAATAGAAATAGCTATTGCTTATAATGTAAATGTGTTAGGCTCAGGCCGTTTGACTCAGTTTGTTGGAGGTGCTTATGATTTCGCCTTTTGGCTTACATATGTTTTGTGCTCATGTTTCAGCGCCATGAAAATAAAAATATGAGCGCCGTGAAAATAAAAACCAGATATCAATTCTAATATCTTTCGTTGCCGCTATCCATGGCGTGCGATGACAGCGAGAAAGATTGACAGAGAAGAGGTCTGTGGTTTTCTTGGAATCGGTGTACGCATTGATCTAAATAAGCTTCAGAATTGATGTTGTCGGGTATTTGTTGGCGATGATGACATCGATCACTGATGGCACTTTCTTTCATGGTGTACCTAGACTAGCGAGTCAGCCACGTCATACACGTGGCTGCAACCGTTTCAGTTCCTTGAATACGACGAATTTGTTAGTCTGAGCCTTCCTTCGGCATGAAAATTATATAACTATACAAAATGCAGGATTGTCGGGTGACAATTAATGTTTTCGACCCGATTACTCTATTAATTGTTGACTATCCAACCTGGTTACATTAAATGCGTCTCCATTAAATAAGAAAGATTGACAGAGAAGAGGTGTGTGGTTTTCTTGGAATCGGTATACCGATGATCTAATAAGCTTTCAGAATTGATGTTGTCGGGTATTTGTTGGTGATGATGACATCGATCACTGATGGCACTTTCTTTTGTGGCAATAATACACCCACACTGATATTTTGGTGGGGTAACCTGACCTGGATTATTGTTGCAGCCAAGATCTGCGGTATCTTGGCGAGGTAACTTGACCCGGGTTACAGTTGCAGCCAACTATGGTGTTTAGTTTTGCTTATATGTTTGCAGACCTGAGCCGTACATTTGGCGATCGGAAGAACGTCATTTTGATGTAATGTTTTTAGGTTTCGTTTTTGGGCTGCCGTTCTCGGCATGTTAATTCGGTTGGTGCTTGCATATGTTTCGAGACATTTAGAGTAGTAAAGTGAGATTTGGTGGGTGTTTGGATGGATGTATCATGTTCTCAGGCTGTGATGAGTTTGAAGGGGTACGGTTAAAGCTGAGATTACCCGTATCTTGGCGGGGTAACCCAGTCAGGGTTGCAGCCATGGCGGGTGTATCCTCTTTTTCCTGAATGTGACCCTATCTGAGCCTATACTTTTTGTTATATAACCAGAACCCTAAGGAGATGGTAAAGGAGGGCGCGTTAACTACTTTAGCAGCGGTTGTTGGCTCATCTCATGTATTAAACATCTTCATTTCCAGTAATGTCGCAGCTATACAAGAGCTCATACTTTTTCAAATCAAAAGGTGCAGGGCACAAATGGAAAAGCTTAGAGGCAAAAACATAAGCTTATGAGCTTATAAAAATTTCAAAAACCTCATAGGCCGAAGAATAAGCATAACTGCTTACCAGTCGTGTCCTGTATTTATGTTAAGATCTAGCGGCCGTGTCTTTATATAATTTCAGATTATGTTCTATTTGTAACAGGCCAAATGAGTAAATATGAAATTTGATGAAAAGGGAACGGTTGTTGGTAAGTTACCATTTCGGCTTACAACCATAGCTATCTCAACCTGTAAGGTATGCTTGATGGTTGTAAAGTGAGATCAGAAGAACGTCATTTTGATGTGATGTGTTCAGGTTTCGTTTTTGGGCTGCCGTTCTCGGCATGTTAATTCGGTTGGTGCTTACATATGTTTCGAGACATTTAGAGTTGTAAAGTGAGATTTGGTGGGTGTTTGGATGGA
>BQNB010052298.1:30137-40564 GCA_026074375.1 Tanacetum coccineum
ATATGTCTGTCCTTCAAGAACTTTGTACCTTAAGTCATGTTGACTTATTTTCATTGGTTATTTATTGAGACTTCCTCTGTTTATGCTTGTGTTATGATTATGTATGCCTTTGATGTCACACCATACTTGTAATACTTCTACCCTTTTGGGTTGGGGCGTTACAAACACTGAGACTCACACACAAAAAATATACCTCACAAATATCATTTAATAAACACACACACAACACTCACTTCACACGACTCGGTCTTATGTTTTTGAAGCTATATATTTAAGTAAATTTGAAATTTTCAAGTTTTAAGAGAGGACAAATGAAATAGCCTCTAAAATCAAAACTAATACATACACAGTCGAACAAACTGAAGATATACAACTGACTTGTCAAACAGACTTGTTAAGAACAAATCAAAACTCGATTGATATTATTTATCACATACAATTTAATTGGGTAATATTTTTCGTATGAAAATCAAGGACATTATTAGTTTTGTGCTTAGGTGGTCATATTCAATTACAACGAGAGGCAATAAATGGATATTTAAGACGTAAGATGGAATATCATGGGCATGAAGTTACATCATCATTTTTTTCTTATAATTCAAAGCTTAGGGCATCCACTATGGTGGTTTATGAAAAGATTTATAAAATTATGAAGAGGTTTAAAAACTTGTAAACCATAGTGAACATCCATTTCAAGCTTGTGTGGCATGAAGAGGTCTAAGATATTAGACCTTTTCATAATTTAATGCATTTGTATTATGTGAGATGTTTATAAAACTTGAAAAGGTTTATACATAGTGGGGATAGGTTTATAAAACTAAAAGGTTTATAAATTAATGTCATAACACAATTATAAACATTTAGAAAAGTTTACTATAGTGGATGCTCTTATAACTTAACCCAAAAGAACCTTCTTTCATCACTTACGTTATAAGACAGCTCCTGACACAAACTTAACTCAATAAAACAAAAATAAAAAATAAAAAGAAATGTCAGATAACTTCGACTGATGAGTTCGGTGCGAAGCCCTATGGCACGAGGTTGGTTGTGTTTCAGTGTATATGGTTGCGTTATTGGGCAATAGCATGCCATATAACGCTGCGTACGATTGAGTGCTCTTAGGTGGTGGTCCTGTTATTCGATTAGAATGAGGGGCAATAAATGGATATTCAAGATGTAACAATGATGGGCATGAAGTTATGAAATTGCCAAATGCCAACTCATATTATGATCAACCAATGTGAAAGATTCAACAAGATGTTTACTTAACTTGAAGTTATAACACCAACTAGATCGACATGCCTTAATTGGCCCCTTGCACATTGTAATTATAAACGACAATTATATATATTATCATTTGAGATGTAAAATCTACTGTACAATTTAACAACTGTAGATGGCCCAACCCGAATATGTTAGCCTAGCCCATGCAATATAATCTAACCCAACTTCCCTTTCCTTTGTATAAGTTATCCACCTCCTCCATTGAGTCGCCAGATAATTCCAGAAGCATCAACCATCACCATCTTCATCATATCAACATACATACTTCATCACCGACGAAATCTCTCATCCCGCACAAACCAAGAACTTTCAGAAACACCATAATATATACGGATGATCAGGTAGCAAGGAAGCAAGAGAGGAAGAAGATTTGTACACCGTCCACCTTAGTGTTTTCCCTTACCTACGATTGGGATCTTGGGGCTTTTGATTCCTTTATACATCCAACTCCATGGAAAGGTTTTATTCTGCTACTGAAAGGATCGATTGAAAATCCTGATTTCTTAAGGTTTCCTTGGTTTTGTATGTCAGTATTGTTGCACCTATTTTCCTTATTGCAATTTTGTTGTTGTGCTATTATCGGTTCCGAGGTTGAACCGACTGATATTTATTTTTTGTAAGCGTTGGTTTGGCCAGTCCCGTATCTTGGCGCAGCAACCACAACCAAGTTGTGGATGCAGCCATGGCGAGGCATGGTTCTCGTATCTTGGCAAGGTAACCATAATCACATTTTAGTTGCAGCCATGGCGGGTGTTTCGAACCGCTTACAGACGATAATAATAACTTAGAAAAAAAAGCGATAAACATATATCTGTATACGGCGAATGCCTGCGCCAATACATTTGGTTCATTATTGCTTATATATTGAGGGTATGCGTAACCCCAATATTAGGATGAGTTTTATTTTTTGGGTTACGCGTGAAACAGGGTAGTCTGACATTTTGGTTGACATTATGAGCAACGTGGAAGGAAGGTAGAGAGCGAGTATTAGTCGCCTATGCAACCTTCACAAACACATCCACGGTATGGGAATGCAACCACCACAGGTGGTTGTTAATGGCGTATTGAATAGTCTTCTTAAGGCATTATTTTGTCGGGGTAGCCTGACCCGGGTTATTGTTGCAGCCAAAATCGGCGGTATCTTGGCGAGGTAACTTGAGCCGGGTTATGGTTGCAACTAAGAATGGTATTTGGTTTTGCTTTTGTATTTGCAGACATGAACCTTACATTTGGCGAATGGAATGATGCCATTTTAATGTGCTAGATTTCGGTTTCTCTTTAGGGCTAATATTCTTGGCCTAGAGATTCGGTTGGGTCCATACCGGCGTTATAACAAGTTTTCACCACTCCCACTTCATATCGTATTTGCTTAAAATTTTATGTTGTAATATGCGAAGCGGTGTCATGCGAGCTGTGACGGATTAATTCGCCAAAGCAGACTGCTTGGTTTCCATTGGGTCCATCAGTTATCAATGTGTCAATAAGGGTAATAATTGTATAGTAATGAAGAAAATTTCAAATAACTTTTTACGTGATATATGTAAAGACTTTATACCAGCTGCGAGGGATACTTCACCGTTGGCGTTCAGCCGAACATCATCCTCATGGGTATATTCTCTAGACCACACGAATGAATCTTAAATTGTGTTCATTTACATGACTTAGCAAAACATTATTTGTATACTTCTACCGGCAACTATGGATACGTAAGCCACCGGCAACTGCCAGTGAGTCTCACTGGGAAACAAAACCATCAGAGTCTAATTCTGATATTCAGGTAATGGTTCATTTATAATTCTTTTTCACTTGAAATTCTTGAAGAACGATAACGATGATCATAAACCTGAAGCTTTTGTAGCCTTTCATTGAATCAAAAAAGAAGAAGCGAATACATCAAGCTACAAATGCTACTGTTGAGGGACTCACGCCCTTGGGATTTCCTATAGATTCAGGTGACTTTAACCTTCATCTTTACCTTTTTTTAATATGCATTGATCAAAACCATAGACGATAACAGTTGTAATAAAAACAAACGCTGCACAAAAGTATAGTTGTTTGAAGGTGTAACAATATGATGCTCTTCGAGTTTCGTTGGTTATCGTGTTAGATTTGATATTCTAAAAATTTCTTTAGTACAATTTTACTGCACATGTCATTTCTATTGTTAATTTAACAGTTAACGTCAAGAATTTTTGTCTTACAGTAACTGAAAAAGACGATTGCTGAAGCTGAAAACAGCTGGACTAGCAGGCCTCCTCTGAATCCGTCTCCGTTGCGGACCGCCAAGTGTTTTCCAGGTATAACATTGATTTTTCAACTTTATCCTTTGGTCGAAAAAGGAAGACGCCTTATGGTTTTGAAATGGACTTTGGAACACTATGTGTTTCAAAGAAAGGAAATTTAGGTGATCGCAAGACCTTCTGCATATCTTCTGAGGCTAATGGTCAAAGTCGGCATTCAAAAGCATCGTTAAACATAAACGCAACGCATGAAACTTCTGTTCCAATGTGTGCGGATGTTATGGAATGATGCATCCAGATTAATTGGTAAGTATATTATTACTACATTATGTAGCTTTACCTTTTATTAATTATTTTAGTTGTTGCCCATTGTAGTGGTTAATGAATTCAATTTATTGGTTTCTGCAGCTACATGTTCTGATTATATTGATAACTCAAGACATATTTCCTGTACATCGTCAAATATTAATTGCCCAACAAAAGAAGCAACGGCTCATCAACATCTAATGGACCATGTTTGTGTGCAACCAGAAAAAGCTGTTGTCCTAAGTGAATGTCCACTGCAAAAGAAAGTTGCTGCTAAAGCAAAAAACAACAGGCACACGCTAATGATCAAAAGACATGTATGGTTCAAACTGATGTTGTTAAAGTATTTGACAATACGGAGTGTGAAGTACTTCACTGATACAAACATTGTTTATTGGTTGTAAGAAAAAAAGCACATAAAGTTTAGCAAGAGATTAGAAAAAGGTAGTTGATGAACTTTATTAATAAACAAAATACCCTTCCAAAACAAATTTATATATTTAACACCTTCGTATAATTACTTACCGCTCTATATGTGACGAAATGTCCATGTGTTGTCATGCAGATCCTGAACAATAAGTAAAGGGTCTATCACGTGACAGGCGCTTGAGAAGGCTAAAGAGGGCAGTAAAGGGACAATGGAGTGGGCTAAAGAGAAGATGAAAAAAGGATATGAAGCAACAAAGGTGAGAGCAGTCGAGGGTTTAGAGGCTGAGAAAGAGGTAATAGGCAAGAAGTGTAATGAGGCTCGATCAGTGGTGATAGAGGAACACATGCGCCTGAATTTAATCACCTGCGTGTGGATACGATGGCGAGAGGTCTGATGCCGCATTGGATAAATTCTATAGTAAAATTGAGAGCCATCCATCTGAACTGCAACAACAAACAAAAGGAAGTAAATTTGCTTGCACCAAACTTCTAATTTAAATGTAAAAGCTTGGAATTGGTTTTCATTAAATACTTACAATGTTATACTATCAGGTACCATTTTTATCTTGATCATCATCTACATGGGTCAGAAAACGCCTACTATAGAAGCTGAATACCTTTCGATTACAAAGAGCGAAAAAATAAACCAGCACAAAATAGAAAAAAAATAGTGTCCCGCAACAACGCGTGAAAAATTAACGTCCCGCAGCAACGCGCGGGTAATCTTGCTTGTTCTTATAAATAAAAAAAATAAAAATATGGTAGCCTTTCTTTAAAGTTTCATAAACCGTGTTGCCCCCGCGGCAACGCGCGGGTTAAATTCCAACTCGTTTAAGTATAACAATTGTAGATTTATATAACTAAATCAGTTTGTCTAGGAAAGTTAAGTTGAACTATATTCTTACAAACGCAATAGTCTGTTTGAAGCAAGTAACATTTCTATTTTGAGGCTTAACATCTTAACCAAGTAATAGAAACTTTTTTGTTAGGAATTTAAGTTGAAAAAAAAAACAGCATATATACATGGCGCCACTTAATAAAACCAACTTTATATCTTGACATAAATAGGCTAACACATCATTCACGAATAACTTCAAGATTATAAGCTCCAAAGGTGTTAAAGAACAAATCTAACACTTTTAAGTTTTAACTTTTAAAGTCTTTTACGATGAAAGAATACTAAAGAGTTGGATAAAACAACCATTATAACTGATTCTTAAAAGTATCACACAAATGAGGTTTGAGTTGAATGTATTTTTAAATAACTAGTTGGTTACCCGCGCATAGCGGCGGTAATAGAAAATTTACTAACTCAACTCTTTACGCAATTTCCTACCCGCTTACCCTACCCAATCCCCCACACACCCCCCCCACCACCCCCCAACCCCACCCCCCCCTCAACCCCCTCCCCCCCCCACCCCCCCCTTCCCTCCCCCCCCCCCTCCCCCCCCCCCCCCCCCACACCACCCAGCCTCCCACACCACAAATGAGGTTTGAGTTGAATGTATTTTAAAAAAGGGTAAAAGCCATAGAATACCAACGTACTTTCTGAAATTTACCACAATGAACCATTTACTTTTTTATTACCGATATGACCAATGTACTTTCAAATTATTTTTCAACTTGAACAAAACGTTTGTACCGTTAGTTATTATGTGACAACGTTAGTCAATTTAGCTAACGATCGTTTGAGGAAGTTTCAAAAATCGTCCCTGTGGTTTTAATATATTTTTCTTTTTTTCGAAAAAAAAAATTTCGAAATTTTTATAAAAAATTTTGAAAATTTTTTTTTTTTTCGAAAATTTTTGCAAATTTTTTCGAAAATATATATTTTTTTCGAACATTTTTTTTGAAAAAAAATTTTCAAAATTTTTTTCTAAACTTCTTTTTTTCGTAAATTTTTTATGTGTATAAATTTTTTTTCGAATTTTTATTATAAAAATTTTCTCGATATTTTTTATAAAAATGTGTAAAAATTTTCGAAATTTTTTTTCGTAAATATATTTTTTTTTCGAAAATTTTTACACATTTTTATAAAAAATATCGAGAAAATTTTTATAATAAAAATTCGAAAAAAAATTTATACACATAAAAAATTTACGAAAAAAAAAAGTTTAGAAAAAAATTTTGAAAATTTTTTTTCAAAAAAAATGTTCGAAAAAAATATATATTTTCGAAAAAATTTGCAAAAATTTTCGAAATTTTTTCAAAAAAAAAAAAATTTCAAAATTTTTTATAAAAATTTCGAAATTTTTTTTTTCGAAAAAAAGAAAAATATATTAAAACCACAGGGACGATTTTTGAAACTTCCTCAAACGATCGTTAGCTAAATTGACTAACGTTGTCACATAATAACTAACGGTACAAACGTTTTGTTCAAGTTGAAAAATAATTTGAAAGTACATTGGTCATATCGGTAATAAAAAAGTAAATGGTTCATTGTGGTAAATTTTAGAAAGTAGGTTGGTATTGTATGGCTTTTACCCTTAAAAAAAAACTAGAGTGAAAACGGAGTTAAGACGAGGGTTAAAATTGAAAAACGAAAACACGAACGAAACCCGTTCTTTAGAAATATGAATTTTTACAAAATAGACTCTACGAAATTGAAATTAATTTTCCTACAAACTTTATATAAAATGAAAATTTTATAAAAAAGATTTTTATTTTTCTGAATATTTTTCTATTTTTTATGATTTTTTAATCGATCCAAACACCTGCTCTTCCGATATCCTATATCACACTCATTTTGCACATTTGACATTGTTTATTAGATTGTTTATTAGATCCAAACTTAACTAACATATTGCTAGTTTTAAATTATAAGCTGTTTTTCTATTTGTTTATTTACCTATGTGAGATAAAGTCGCAAAACCAAAAGCTTCCCTTCTAAAACTATGTTCAAGTAGCTTAACCATACCAATATATCATATATCTCTTATATAGACAAACACCTCATTTCACCCACAATGTTATTGTTCCACTTCGCTCTCCTCATCATCATCCTCCGAGTCACCATCAAGTCTCTACTCGATCCAAACAGCCGCTCTTCCGATATCCACAGAATGTGTCACACTCTGACATTTTTTTATTACCAGTAGATTGTTATCTTGTACAAACCACAAAGTGTATCACAACTCACAAGAGAGGATACAACAATAATTTTTTCAGTCATTATATCATGTATACAATTACACGGGCCCCACTACCTCGGCCCAATTATATAGGCTCGTTAAAGGGCCATGAATGTAGGAGGAGTGAATAGTGAGAAAAACTATCAATAAAATGCATTACATGGTAATGAGTTTTATTACCCTCAATTTGCTGAGTAATGGGTGATTACCCACTTTTAGGTAATGGATGATTGTATGATACATAACCAACCAACATTTTTCATTATAATACCATTTTCTCACCTCTTAAAACACCCAACCAAGCACCCCCTAAGTCTATCGTCACACATACACAAACTAAGGAAAGCTCTTCTTTTATTAATACCCTAATTTGTAATACTTTTTCGTACTTCATTTGGCCATGATTCAACTATTATATATTTCAAATGAACATTTGATACCATTTTAATCAAAGTTCATCGGCAAATCGGCAATAACTAGTACCAAAAATACGTAACAATCCTTATTAGAATTACATCAATGTTACGAAGACAATAAGTAAATATAAGAAGTAGAATATTAGTAATAGAGTATTGTTATTTACTCCTACAATATATTACTACAAATCCTCCTACACACACAATAATATTTAATGTTTTTTCTCCACTCGTTATCTCTCCGCATCCAAACCGTCGGTTCTAACACTTGTCAGGATCTTATGAGTAGGAGGATTTGTAGGCATATCAAGTAGGAAGAAAAATATCATTTTTCTTAGCAATAACATTATAGCGAAGCAGGTAAAAAACAATAAAATTTAATGTTTTTGTTTATCCTACAAAATCAAAAAATGTAAAAACTAATAAAAAACAATAAAATAAGTTTTAACCTTTTGTTTTATTCTTAAAAAAAAACATGACACAAGTAGGTTAAATAATTGAATAATTGGATAATTATAACTAATAACTTCCTTTAATTAACTGATAATTTTGTAGTCTTGCAAATAAGTAGATCTTGTGTTTGTTATTTAACCTATGTGGGATAAGGAACCATATTCATTTCCATCTTCAAACTTTTGTCATATCGTATATCACTGGTAGGGCTTTTGATCGGGTCAGGATGTCGAGGTCGGGTTAATTTGAGTCGGGTCAAAGTCGGACAAATGCTAAACATAACGTACTTGTACTCGCTCATGTTTGGATTCGTGTTAGTTGAGTTTGCGTCAATTCGGATCATGTACATTCGGGTTCGGGTCAACTCAAATATAAGTAAAATGTAATACTAATGCCTATTTGTACTCGTTTAAATAAATAACTCATAAAAGTTATATTAAAATAAAAAAAGCTCTTATTCGGGTTGATCCGAACCTAAGTTAGCCAAATATTTTTAACCCAATACCCGACTCAATTTATTATTCATGTTACTCGGGTTGATCCGAAAGACCTGAATAAAATTATTGTCATGAGTAACCTAACATGAATAAGCTTAATCGAGTTCGAGTCCGGATGGTTTTTCCACACCCCTAATCAACAAGTATACAACATACATTTCAAATAACTTTTCGCTCGAAGTAGCAATAATTTTTAGAGATTGTAAAGAATTATATTTTAAAAGATCTTGCTATCTTTGTCACCAAAACAAATCTTTATATGGTTACTAAGTTAGATAAAAATGATAGATACTTGAACAAGAAAACATTTTAGTATCGTCATATCTTTAGTTTTTTGAATTATAATTTTCGACTTTTTAACCGACTAATTCACGAGGTTTATATGCACAATCCATATAAAGTTTTTTTTTTTTTAACACTATCAGTTGTAACACCTTCTCGTAGTTCAATTAGCGGTTTTTGTTCTATTATTGATTTCAATGATCATTTAATACCATTTGAATCAAAGATCCATCGGTCGTGGATTGTGATTTTGTTATCCAAATTTACAAATATACAAGTTTTAGATATATACGTAACTGCCCGAATGTTATTTGAAATTTTGAACTTTTGAAAATCATCTTATATAGGGGTGTTGATCAGTTCGGTTAAAAAAAATTGAGTCACCCCGAAAACCGAATTTGAATTCGGATCGGTTTTCAGGTTGACCCGAATAACCTGAATTACACAATTTGTCTAATAAAAAAATAATTACATAAATATTTAGCCAAAAAAAATAAAATATTTCAAACATAAAAAGTATTTTTCTATATCATGATAAAATTTTAGTGGCCATTATATATATATATAAATATAAAAAAATATATATATTTATATAAATTCGGTTTTCGGTTGATACTGTCAAACCTATATTTAACCCGAAAATCGAATGTGTGGTTTGGTTCGGTTCGGTTTTGGAAAATTCGGTTCGGTTATTAATTCGGTTTGGTTGTTTTCAGTTCGGTTTCGCTTTATTTGGCTTTTCTGGCCATCCCCTAATCTTATATACAAATATACAATTTCCCATTATGTTACGCCCTTAGTTGGATAATTGTCATGTTTATTTATTATGTTTTATTCGGATAAGTGTTTGAGTCATGTTAGGATAAGTGTTTATGTTGTGATAGTTATCTCATAAACTAGTATTTAAAGTTTCACAATGTAATCAATTAATCAAGCAATCAAGTTAAAGGACAATCTCTAAGCTTCTCTCTTCTTTTTTACGGAGCCCGCACACGCTATAGTGGTGCAAGTCTATCTCTTCTTCTTCTCTTCATTCTTAAGGAGCAAGCACGCACTAAAAGTGGTGCTCTATCTTGATACAACCCCGAACAGGGTCGTATCAATTGGTGCTTTCATTGAGAGCTCTTGTTGAGAGGGTTTTCAATTAGGGTTCAAAAAAAATTTATTCATCGAGTACTATTCATGCCGGTACTATTCATCGGTTACTATTCACGCAGTACTGTTCATCGGTACTATTCACCAGAAAAATATTTTTTTTCTGTTCTTCGAGTTATTGTTCGCGGAAGTTGTTGTTCATGACATCGGACGACAGCGATCCAGACGCGGAATACGCACTATCTAAGCTCTTGCAAATGGGTACGGTGGCCGAATACCAGAATGAGTTTGAGA
>BQNB010052299.1:6620-40563 GCA_026074375.1 Tanacetum coccineum
AAACCTTATGAAGAAAACTATACCACTCATAATCTCGAATTAAGAGCAGTTGTGTTCGCTCTTAAAATTTGGAGACACTATCTATATGGTACAAAGTGTACTGTGTTTACTGATCATAAAAGTCTTCAGCATATCCTTGATCAAAAAGAGTTGACAACGCCGTTGGCTAGAATTGCTTGAAGATTATGATTGTGAAATTCGCTACCATCCTGGAAAGGAAAATGTTGTAGCAGATGCCTTAAGCCGGAAGGAACGAATCAAACCACTACGATTTAGGGCATTAGTCATGACCCTTCACCCAAAATTACCATCACAAATCCTCGAAGCCCAAACCGAGTCAATCAAAGAAGAGAACATCAAAGCTAAGAACCTACGAGGAATAGACAACGCATTTGAAGTACGTCCTGATGGAACCCAATGTATCAAGAATCAAAGTTGGTTACCACTCTTTGGTAATTTAAGGGACTTGATCATGCATGAATCCCATAAATCAAAGTATTCCATTCACCCAGGTTCTGACAAGATGTATCAGGATCTAAAGAAACTCTATTGGTGGCCTAACATAAAGGCAATCATCGCTGAATATGTTGGCAAGTGTTTAACATGCTCTAGAGTTAAAGCAGAATGTCAGAAGCCATCCGGCTTACTAATACAACCAGAGATTCCTACATGGAAATGGGAAAGAATAACGATGGACTTCGTTACAAAACTACCCAAAACATCAAGCGGACATGACACAATTTAGGTCATTGTAGACCGCCTTACAAAATCAGCACATTTCATCCCTACCAGAGCAACAGATAGTATGGAAACCCTTACAAGGTTGTATATCTAAGAAATAGTCTCACGGCATGGAGTGCCAATATCTATCATATCGGATCATGATAGTCATTTCACATCCAGATTCTGGCAATCATTGCAGAATGCTTTGGGTACTCAATTACACATGAGTACGGCATATCATCCCGAGACAGATGGAAAAAGTAAAAGAACCATCCAAACACTCGAAGATATGCTTCGAGCCTATGTTATAGATTTTGTAAAAGGATGGGAGAAACACTTACCACTGGTAGAATTTTCTTACAATAACAGTTACCATGTCAGTATTAAGGCGGCACCATTTGAGGCACTTTATGGTCGAAAGTGCCGATCACCTATCTGCTGGGCCGAAGTTGGGGATGTTCAACTTACGGGACCAGAGATAATTCATGAAACCACTTAAAAGATAATGCAAATTCGACAATGCTTGCAATCTACAAGAGACCGACAAAGGAGTTATGCCAATATAAGGCGAAAGCCTTTAGAATTCCAAGTTAAAGATCGTGTTATGTTAAAAGTGTCACCTCAAAAAGGTGTCATTCGATTCGAAAAGCAAGGAAAGCTTAACCCCCGGTACATTAGACCATTTAAGATCCTTAAAAGGGTCGGCCCAGTGGCATACACACTTGAGCTTCCTGAAGAACTCAGTAGTGTCCACAGTATTTCCATGTTTCTAATCTAAAGAAATGCCTATCTGATGAATCTCTCATCATTCTAATGAAAGAGCTTCGGCTCGATGACACACTCAATTTTGTGGAAGAACTAGTGGAAATTATAGATCGTGAAGTCAAGCAACTAAGACAAAGTCGTATCCCCATAGTCAAAGTAAGATGGAACTCTAAAAGAGGACCAGAATTTACGTGGGAACGCAAAGATCAAATTCGTGCCAAGTATCCACATCTATTTTCAAACATCACTCCGGCATCCAACTAAATCTCGGGACGAGATTTCTTTTAAGGTTGGGAGACTATAACAACCCACAACTTTCATCAATGTAATTATCTATCTATTAAATTAGATATAATTTTGATCAATATAATATCTACTTATTAAATTAAGTACAACCATTTTCACGGGAATATTTTTGCTTTATTCCACCTATTATGCAACGTAACTTGCATAACCTAAGTAAACGAGCTCACGCGACCTACCTATGCTAATTTCATTAACGTTTATAGCCAGTAAATGTTATAATATGTCAAGCAATATGTTTTAAACTCTATTTTATCATACGTTATCTATTTAACGTACTTTTCAAAACGTTATTACAAAACGGATATTATATGTTAACGTTTAAATCAAAACCCTAATTTCATGTAATGTTTACATACAAACTGAATGTTTAAGCTTGCAAGGCATGTGTACAAATGTACAATGTATAACTTTTGAATATTAATTCCCTCCAAAACTAATGTACAACTCCTTAAAGCTCAAAGTATAATTCGACTATGCATAAATTCAAATAAGCTCATTTTCCCTCCATTTTCATTCTAGATTTCATACCACCTTTTAAACACAACTTACAACACTCCAATGCACCATATTTAAACTATATTTACCCTCTATTTCAGCCCCTACTCGTCCTAAACTAAGCAAACCCTAACCCGAAAACCCTAAACGATCCGTTTCACCTTAACTAGCTCAAACCAAGTTTTAACCAAGCAACCACCCTAACTCCACTATGGCTCACCACCTTTCTAGCCACCTTCAACACCTTGCCACCTCCCTAGCACCCAAGCACCTCCATGAATCACCTACTAGTCACCTTGAGCTCTAAGAAAACCACCTAGCCACCTCCTTTGATTTTCGAACCATCACCACCTCCATACACCTTGCATAGCTACTCCATAACCTTCCTTGGTCACTAATATACTGTTACTTGGTCCCTACTTCACTTACCTTGGCCACCACAGCAATTAAACTTGGCCTCCAATCCTTTTCAAGCCCTATATAAGCCGAAACACACACACACACACACACACACATACACACACACACACACTTTCACAAACATATAATTTTATCAAAACTACTTCCAAAAAATGTTCTATCCATGCTATAAAAGAGAAGTAAAGATATTTAAGCTAAGTAGAAGCCAAGAAACAAGAAAAGAAAGGTCCTTGAAGTCATCTCCAAGTTTTCGAGTTGTTTTTGCCCATTTTAACCCATTTTCATGACTTCGTGTACTAGTAAGCCTTTAATCTCGTTTAATAAGCTCTAGTTGTGTTTAAAATCTTGTATGAACTTTGTTTTAATCCTTTGATCAAACTAAATCATTCATTTGGTTTTCCTAAACCAAACCAAACCCTAATTTGCACCCTAAAACCCTAATACGCCATATTCGTGTACTTATCAAGCTAAAAGCTAAAAACTGATTTAATAAGCTATTCTAATAAGCTAACTTATCATTTCTATAAGCTTGAAAACTAATCTTAAAACCTTAAACCCATCGGGTTAATCTTTTTAAACCAAACGAACCCGTTTTGGATTTTTAAGCTCACAAGCTCTTTTCATAAGCTATAAGCTCGTAAAAGTTACTTATTTTAGCTTATAGTAATAAGCTATAACCTGCAAAATTAATTTTTAAATTAAAAATATCTATATTATGGTTTTTGGACTTAATTCGCAAATGGTTTCATGCAAAGGGGTATATATTGTAACTTTCTGAAATTATATAGTTTTGTGCCAAAAATGTAATTATCCTAAAGTTATAACTCCAAGGGGGCTGTTTTGCCATTCTTTAAAGTTAAGGGTTTAAAGATTTTAAAAGTTATATTAAAAGGATTAACTTTGTATATATATATAAACCAAGGGTATATATTGTCATTTTACATTCTTAAAGGTATAAAATGTAATATTTTTATATTAATTATAAAAATATATTTAAATATTATAAGACTCAATTTTATTAAAACCCGACACATTTGTCGTTATCATTCATCGATCGAAACACTATAAAATCAATTATGTTATATATTTAACATAATTTATCATCCGCTAGCTTTTGAAGAAACTTAAAAAGATAAAATCTTATCATTTAATCTATAACGTATCACGTTACTAGGGAGTTTCATGTGAGGGGTTTCATTTGGGTAGACGTTTTGACGAGTTGCTGGATTTACGATTTAAAGTGTCCTAGCTCCTCAAACGTTTACTACATGACCTCTGGATTATGATAGCCCGAACAGTGATACGATGTTTTCATGAACTATCAAACCAAAATCATTTACGTTAAACTTTATGAAATAAAGTTTTGAAATATCAAACTAAGACTTGACATATTACCCCAGGTTGCGTGACGTGGCTGTTTACTCTCATTTGATTTAAATTTCAAATCAATCAACTACCTTGATAAGGTGAGTTCATAGTCCCACCTTTACATGTTTTTTTCTAAATCTCATGGGGAGATACATGCTATAAACCATGAATACAAGTGTTTTCCAACTGTATGCTATCCTGATATATTATTGCCTAAGTTTGCCTTCACTGCCAATATTTCTTAATCATGAACCATTAGTCACTTGCAAGTAAACGTGAATATTGTGGATAGATCTATTGGGGGTGACGACTCCCGTTAGTGTACTCATACTTGGGGTAACCAAACGCACTATATTTAAGAACAAAGGATAACTTTGGCAAGTTACTTTTCCTTAAGGACAGTTGCTCCTTCAAGTCGTTAAATTGACTTCGGATGTTAATGTTTGGTTGCATGAGCTTAGGGCAATAATACTGTTTTCCATGATAATTGTATTCATTGCAATTATTACCACTTATGAGGACTTGTATTCAACTATTACATTGCAAACACTGTGAATTTCACTCAACCTTTGTGTTGATCCTTTTAGCATGTTTATCTCAGGTAATTGAGCAATCTATGGCATGGAGTGGCATTGGACATGAGGACGTCCAAACCTGTTATCATTCAACTTTATGTTTTGAAATGTATTTTAGGACCTCTTTTGTAAAAACTATGATGAATAATGAATGATAACTTATCTTTCAAAAATGTCTCTTTTGAGTCGTTTTCTATTATTATGACTATGATTCATGAAGTAATACCCCAGATTAGCTTTCGCTGCTATATGTCAAATAAGGGGGTGTTACATATAAGGCGGTTCAGGTTAGGTATTTTCGTTCCATGATCTAGCCAGAAACCAGGGATCTACCCAAGAACACTCTATTAGATAGTAGAAGTCCTAGGTATGATTGAAAAAAGGAGTAAGTGAGATAATGAAGAATAGTGCCGACTAAGATGGAGCTAGTCTGGAACAAACCCAACAAGGTACTAGTCATGAATCTCGTAATCAACTAAGGGTTAATAATTGAAAAATAATTGTATGGATTAAAGGGTGAAAAGAACGAAACCCTGCCACACGAGCCTAGCACATAAACCGAGTCAATACATTCCAGTTGTCAGAAATCACAATGATTGGTACTGACATTGAGAAGAGTGTCATCATAGACCCATGATGCAATGCACAACCACCCTAGCTCACTCATAATCAATCTTTAAAGATTTCTGTTTCATTTCTCACGGAGTCAATAACGTTTATCTATCGACTTTCTCATTTCGAGATCGATGATATTGAAAAGGAGTTGTACCGGCCTCCAGCCTCTGATTACCAAATAACAAATGTGCACATATAAGACTAGAGCACAATGATCCATCAAAATTCTCAATAGGACACAAATTCCATATACAAATGTCGTACATCCATTATACAACATTTTTGGTATACAAAGATCCTATGCATTAGCCTAGTGATAAACTTGCAAGAACCATCAAAAACAGAGTGATACACTTTAGTATTTCTACAGTGCCACCGATAAAATCCTTCCTGAGCCAACATCATAACAAGCTCTTGATAGGTTACTTTCGAGATTCTATTACAAATCAAGCTTGTGTCAACAGGATAACGATTTTAGTCCAGTTATATGAATGACGACTCAATCAAAAGATAGTAACTATCTGATTCACTCTTACCGTGTTGTCTGCTTTGAGACGCTCCGGTAATGAGAATAAGCAAGTACGGAGAATCTAATGCAATCGCGTTAGAGGATCTAATACCTTTGAGCTGGAAACCCTATCAAGGAGGTTCTTCTAATTGAACCTACCTGATCACCAGGTACAATATTTATATTGTAAAACTCCTACGGAACCGAGGTTTAGTAACCAAACAATAAGTGACGAAGTGACAAAGACACTTTCGTCCATGTATGTTTATCACTAACCTATACTTGCAGGTTTCCCGACGGTAGCAGCTTCTAGTCCATGACGAGTCAAGATTCAAGACATCATGCTCAATTGACAAAGATATATACATGATGAAAGCTCAAACTATCAAAGTCTTCCGCAATCTCGGATGTACAAGCACTCCTTCAAAAGAACATTTTTGACAAGATTGTCGGACAATAACAAAGATACATCTCACAAGTGGATCAAGTACTACTCCTACCATGATGTGGTACAAGTAATCATGTTAAAGGAAATGTTGAGGGAGATTGTTAGCAAGCTTTCAAGACCTTGAGCATGAGGGTGGAGACACAAGATCGCAAGGCGGCATAAAGATTCAAGGATAAAGATTCAAAGATCTCAGTAGTCAAGACAAATCAAGGCTAAAGACCACAATATCAGTATTTTATTAAAGAATATCAAGTTAAAGATCAAGATCCAAGATCACAAGCATGTGGAAGGATCTTCAAAAAGAATTCCCAAGAAAACAAGGCTTCAAGACTCAAGATGTCACAAGAAGGATCCACAATTGATTGACCACTCCTTAGGGGGAGATTGTTAGCCGTGTTTTTAGTAAAGTGATGGTCATTATTATTCCCGAGCCTTGGATAAGAAAAACATAGTTTACAGGAATTCATTTAAGCTAATTGGGCCTAGGTGACGGGCTTAAGCCTATTTGTATTAAGACCGACCCAACATAAAGTCCAAACAAACCATTTAGGGTTTTATCTCCTTGTACAATATAAAGCCCTCTCCAAGTGTGGAGAGGGTGTTGTTTCTCATTTCTTTCTAGTGCAAGTAACCATCTTTTTTCTCTCTATATTTCTCTCTCTAGTTCTTTCTCTCTCTCTCTAAAATCTCTTTTTATTATTTTGTGTTATGGTGATGAAATGATATCCCTAACAATACCATCTTTAAAAACCTTTTTACAACACTTCTTAACCTTATTTATAACCTAAATACTCTTAATCCTTTTATTCCGATTTTCAGCTTTTGAGCAGAATTTTGTAGTCACTTCATGACCACAAATAACATACTAAATCACCAAATTAGTACTTCCTATTGCATTCCCAACCTTCACAATGGGTTATGAACCACTGTGATTTTTTAGAAAAAATAATAATGAGTCTAACTATTTTATAAAAATTCAACTTCACAGTGTGCCGATAAAATGACCTGATCGGACCTCTTAAAAGTTTGACTTGATCAGACCCATTTAAACACTTGGGAAAAATCTACAAAAATTCAGGGGGTTCCTAGACATCATGAACATGCTACTGTGTAAATTTTGATCCATTAAAAAAAAAATATTTGATAGGGTTTTTGACCTCACAAAAACAACCCAGATTCTGTCCTGAAAATATAGTTTTGACAACGAACATTGTAAAAACGATTTGACTGACTTTCACTCACTTTTAATTCATGAAACCACTTGGGTTGGAAAGTAGACTCTCTGTGGTTAATTTTAGGCTCAAGAAGATCAATAAAAGCTATCTATATGACCGAGATATGGCTCTCGCAACATGACTTAAAATTCTGGCCAGATTTCTATTCCGAATTTAGCATAATTAACCCTAATTAACTTACCCAAAACCCTAATTATTATCCATAAAATGATTTTTGATGATCAAAACCTCTTAATTACAGATTATTTACAATAACCAAATCTATCAATTCAATTGTTACATAATTAAAACAATGATTAAAAACATTTGTGTGATTAGAAGTATAACACTTGAATTGATTTAAGCTTAACAAGAGATCTTACCTTGAATTTTGAGAAGCTTAAAAAAATGACAATGGTGGCTAGGGTTTGTGGTTGGGTCGTCACAGAGAAAAAAAAGAGGAAAAATAATACTGATTCAACTTTATAAAAAATTACACTTAGTATCCTAGTACAATATGGGCTCTCCTTCTTTCTTTTTTCCTAGTCGATCCATAGAAGCCCAAAATACTTTTTTATATATATATATTTTAAAATTTGGTTGCCCCCTCCCTTATATATATATATTTTTTATTTTATTTTATTAATTAAAAAGAAACTATTTATTTACTTATTTACTTTAAACTTTAAACAAATACACTACTTAAAACAACAAAACACTTATACTAACTATTAATATTATTCCCAACTAAATTTTATTTATTACTTCATAAATAAATTATGAAACATCAATTTACTAGATAATCTCAATCTCGAAATTAACGATTCATTCTCCATTAATTTTACCGACGATAAAATAATAAAAATCACTATACTTTCGAAATCCTTGTACTTCCGAAATCTTCATCACATACGAAATGAAATGACTAAATCGTTCATTTCTATACTCACAAGCTCATATTATTGCACACATATCATATGACATAACCACCAAATCGACTTACACACATAAATCAAAACACATAAAGCTAGCCAAGTTAACTCTAACGGTAAAACTAACCTCGATAAGTAACGGTTGTCACAACAGGTTTGGTGGAAACAAATATCAATTCAATACATAATAAACACAAAAGAAAAAAATCAGAAGATAGAAAAGTGGTACAAATCAAATGATAGAAAACTGTATTAGCCATATTAAATCCGGTTCATTGTTAGTTTGTTTGTTTTAGTGCAATGATTTACTTATCTCGAAGCGGCATATCATTCTTAAGACTTAGGCGGGTCATCATCCTAAGACCTAGACACAATTAATCATGTCACAATTAACGCATCCGCATAAAGCATCCTTTAGTTTAATTATAATCTATCTTAGGGAATCAAAGCAGTGGTGATCCTGTTAAAATCCTAGCCCAATGGGACTTTACCCACTTATTGTTTGACGATGTTTTATATACTAGTAGTCCACTATTTAAATCTTTATCAGTTAATTAAGAGCATGATTGCTGAAACATAAACGGGTCACCTACCGGTCCAACTAAGCTCATAATTTAAAGACAAATACAGAACGTTATTTGTGATCATATTGGTCTAGTAATATAAAACATGATATGGAGAGCTATCCCGGTATCTAGATTACTTTTTAGGTATTATTAGACCCAGTTGAATGATAGGTCGCATATTCAAACACATAAACAAGTATGAGGTGATAAACATAATTAAACAATCAACGATAAATTAAGAAATCGATTTTAAAACAAGCCAAACATTGAACTTTCATTTAGATGGCTAATACTCGAGGGTATTAGCCCACAACCATTGTAATTATACAAGCGTAATCAAAAAATTGAAAATCAAACGATTAAGAGAGTAAAAATTACACGATGTCTTCTATGGATTCGTGATCAATGCTTGACCTTGGTGGCTGATCTTCTCTTCTAAAATTCGTCTTTAATAAGTATGGTATAAAGAATATGATATTGCACATTGAAAACTCATTTTTGAGTCTTCTATTTATAGTGTCTGAAAAAGACTCGATACGCCGTATCTGGCAAGGTCGATACGGCGTATTGGGCTGTATTCCTTGGAGTGCGCGTATCACACCCCCAGACGGGCTTGGACGGAATACGTGTCCGATGGCGTGACGTCATAACAATCCAAACATAAAGCAATAAAGAACGACCACTAATCATGAACGTTTAAAAAAATTGTACTCGTTGCATAAAGAAAATTTATTTAAGTTTTACAACCGGTCATAAGAAAGTTAAATGTAGCGAAAGAATAACAAAGTTTGGCAATGACAACGAGTATATAAATAGATAAGTCTTGAAATCGGCGAAGTCACATAGCACATAGACTCCAGTTAGCATCAAAAATCAAGCCATGCTAAGCACCTGAGAGAACATGTTTAAAACATCAACATAATGTTGGTGAATTCATAGATTTAAGTTAGTACAAGAGTGGACTACAAGATTTCAAAACGTATGCGACTACTATAACAGAAACAGCATCACATAAAAAGTATTTACTGTTACGCTAAGCTCATGACACTGATGCTAATAATAACAGGGCATATCATATCATGTCACATAGTATTCCTGCCCTAACTGGTATCCCAAACCAAAGACCACCACAACGCACATCGACATGACATATATTTGTTTGTTCTTCGTTAAGTGGAACCAAAGCAAATAGGGATAATTAGTCCCAATAGATCTATTTATTCATCTACGCTCACTTAACCAAACCAATTGGCCATAGGTGACTAACGGTTCATGATAGTTCGGGCAATAGTGGTTTGTAAGCAACTTAGGCAACACATAAACATGTAAAACTCACGTTAAGAACTTGTGTCCAATTTTAAAAGCAAACAATGTTTCTCACCCCAAAGTATAAAGCATTTGTAAATCGATAAAAAATATGGGGCTATGAACTCACCTTAAGCAAGTGGTGAATCGATAACCAACAAAGAAGAAATAAAGCCGAAGGATCCTACACGCGACCTAAATAAACGACGCGTCTTAGGAAAACGAAAGATAACCAAAACTTGTACGATACGCTTTCAAGAGAAAATACATCAATGTGTGTTTGTGCTTTAGTTTATTTAATAAAGTATGACTAAATAAAATTATAGAGTTTTTCGTTAAGTTCCGACGTTTATCCGAAAATTGCCATTTTTAGTAACTTTCTATTTTGGGTAAGTTTTTAGTTTTGGGACGTTAATACCGTCCCCTATAAAGTGATATATCCATATTTCCTAAACGCACTATTTCGACCTAAACGCTTAACTCATATGTTCACTTAACTAATATGTGTTAAAATATATCATTTTTATAAATTCTACATTTTTGTTAGTCTCGACATCACATAAATATGTTCATGACATTTCTAAAGTTTTTAATTAATATCCTAAGGTTTCTATATGTTTCGTGAAGGTTTTAAAAGCTCAAATAAGCTCGAAAGTGTCCGTAAGACTTATTTATTAATCCTAATAGCAACTACATTATTTGTTTTTCCAAAAAAAATTTCAAAATTTATTTCGCCATAACTTGGCCGTTTAAAGTCCGTTATTAGTGTTTAATATACGGAAATCTATCTATACGAAACGAGCTATCCAAAAACTACTTTTTCGACTATTGAAAACATTTTTAAGTGTCCTACAACCTCATTTGCATTTTCAATCAGCAACTCTTATTTTTGAAAATGTACCATAGACTTAACCATAGACTCAACCATAAGACCGCCATAGTGTCTAGTCCAACCTAACTTCTTTTTCGCCAAAACATACCAACAAAACCACTCTTAATCTATCCTAACCTCATCATATCTATTGTTGCAACCCACATTTCAACTTATCTCACCATAACTTATAAAACAACAACATAATACTTCCATTTTTATAAAAGTTGTCAAGATATTTTTATCATTTCTTTTGATAAAAGTAACACAAACACATGGATTCTTAAACTTGAACAATATTCATAAGAATAAGGGAAAAGGAAACAAGAGATGGGTCCAGAATGCTTACAAGAATGAAGAAACGAGTAGAGAATCACAAGATCTATACCCAAAATGACTAGATCTATAAAACCCACTTATAAAATTAGAAACCCTAATTTTATAATCTTGCAAACCCTTGAAATTTAAAGAACTACTACTTGGATAAACCTTAGATAAACTAACACCTTGGAACACTTGGATCTTGAAGGAAATCAAAAGTTATGGATTTGGTTGGGTGTTGTAGGTGAGGCGTGAGCAAGAAAGCAAGGGAATGAAGAGAGAAATTTTTGTGTGGCTTGTGTGTGTAAGATATAACCTAAGAATGAGAAAGTATGGTGTTTATAGGATCAAGTTAGGATTTTGTGGTATCATAGTTCAAGTCATGTGGCTTGAACCACTCTTTCTTGGCTCACTATAGGGTACGTCTGGTTTTGGGTTTAGGAGGGCAAGACCACAAAAAATTTTGCTAGCCAAGGTTCTTAAGCAAATAATTCTAGCCAATGTTGAGTCAAATGTGGTCAATAGTGTAAGAAGTCACATGCTTATGCCTTGGTTAGTTTCTTGTGCATGAGAGTGACCCCCCCCCATATGTCACTATATTATGCTTACATGATCACATGCATGGGAAATCCAAAAGATGCTTCATGAATTAATTTAGGATGCATTGTGTTGTTGTTGTGGTTTAGGCGTCCAATATGTTAAACAAAGGGAGGTGAACAAAAATTTTAGCATTACAATGCTTGACAGATGATAACACGAGTTTACAGGAAAAGTTTGCGGGTTTCCGGAGTTCCGTTTGATCAAAAACGCAAAAAACGCAATTTAAAAGATAAAACACTAAAATTAATATCAAAAGTGATTAAAAATCACAAAACACTTAGAAAAGTTAAAATATCTCATATAAGGCCTAAATTAATTAATAACCGATGTCGGGACGCGCCCGATGATGCTTTTTAGATTTACGCGGTTTAACTTCTTGGTAAACTGTCAGATTCAAACGTAACATGTAAAAGTCAAAGATAATAATCAGAAAGGTTTAAAAATGTTGACCTAAAAATTACAAGGTGTGACAACGCGCTACGTTCATAATAAATCAGTGATATCATTCCCAATTTACTTGGTTTACTGTATCTTTGAAATCAGCAATCTTCAAATATCTTCGTTTTAGCTCTAATTTATGCGCCTTTTAGCTTGTCTTCACAAAACACTCCTGAATTACTGCATTTATCAACTTTAAAGCAATTAAGTACTAAATTATGCAATAATTATATATAAGTGGGCAAAACAAATGGGATAAATGATATAATAAAGTGACGTTATTTGATGTCATCACATATCCCCCTACTTGAATCCTACTTGTCCTCAAGTAGACTTTAGAAAAAGTTTTAGTTTACGAAAATGTGTCCCAACCGAAGTTTAGGATTTTCCGTTTAAGCATCGTTTTGTCCTAATCACCTGTACATAACCAAGCTCCTCACAAAATATGGAAATGAAAAACACTCAGATCACTAAACTAATACAGGGTGTAACATTTAAGTAGTACGCTCAATTGCTCGGTCGTGATTAGCTTCGTATCATAAACTTGGCAAGGATACACATCTCCACTGTTAAAGCTAAGGAGAAACAAGTCAAAAGCTAAATTGGGTTAAGAAGGCTTAGGGTTGATCAATCAATAATCTTTCACCATAAGTACCACACCAACAAGGCAGTTGTATCGTACATACACGACTGTAATGACAGAATAGACACACATAATTCGATCACATCCCTGTTCATGTTTAACCAGCGGTTAGGATGAAGAATGATGTTGGGAATTATATTTAAGTTGATAAGACAAAACAATGAAACAAGAAGGGTCTAAGTCGTGTAGATGGAATTCTACAGAAAGATAAAGATTCTAGAAGCTCTCCTTAAGAAGATAAAAGATATAAAAGATATTATTTGTTCTTATCTTTTATAAAACCTAATGTCTCTAATATATAAAGAGACATAGGCGTGTACTTTTCTGTAGGTGTCAAATGTAAACACCAGGAAAGTGTGTGTGTTCTAGGCGTCAAGTCTTATTGTAGACGCTTAGAGTTGGTTGTGTTTTAGCCCCAAGATCAATGTTTTATTGATCCTGTTGGATTAGGTAACCGTTCTACAGTTGAGCGTGTAGAATTAGGGCTTGTGGTAGTCATTGTAGAGAAGATAATGATGAAAAACCTTGTTGAATAACTTTGTTCATTATGATATTTCCGCTATGCATATATTCTATGTTCATTGTTATTATCCTAGATAAAAGTTCTAATCAAACTAAGCTTACAACGATCTAAGGAGTTATTTAAAACTCCAAAAGTGGTATCAGAGCCATTGGGGCTCTTGATCTAGGATCTACAAGGTGTTTCTATGTCAAAGTTATGAAGATGTTGAAGGTATGAATTTTTTGTTCTTTGGTGGCTTGGGCAAAATCGGTGAAAGTTAGGGTTTTTAACCAAACCCTAATTTTGATAAAAGCAGGAACTATGCAAATTTGTTTATAAAGTAATCGTGGTTGTTATAATGGATAAATATCGAAGTTTTAGTTTTTGTTACATATGAAATTTGATACAAATTAGGGTTGTATGATCATATGCTACACGATCTAAATGAATTCAAGCATGAAGCAGTTTATGTTAATAGTAGCAGCATGTGATTCGATGTTGTCAAAGGGTTTTCTTTTACAAACCCTAATTCAAGATAACTTTGTAATGAAACAAGTTATGGATTCGAGCCCTAATTCACAAAATTGTTGTCTATACCTGACGATCATATTATTTATGTTTCTACTAGCTTTGGTGAGTTGATCTCTTGATCAATAATGAACCCTAGTAGAGATGCTAGTACTCTTCTCTTGATTAATTCGTTCCTAGTAGAGATCGTTTGATGCTATGGACATGGTATGCTTCTGGTTAAATCAACGAATGGTTTAATTATGAACGATATCATAGCAGCAGGGGAAGCACGTTCTAATGTAGGGTTTATAATCATGGTGAACTGATTGGTCATGCTACTGAGGTTACTTGTTTTCAAATAACATTACTGGTGGAAAACATTGTCAAGTGTGGTTACTGGTATGTGATCGAGTATCCAAGTCTTGTTACTACTACCAAAGGAACGATTACTACTGATGTCCTATATAATTTGTACTGCTATTGGTATGTTTGTACTGCCAACGAAGTAACTTACTACTGCTATCCCGATTAAGTACTGCTTGCGTTGATGTTTATACTATCAAGGTACATTTCTATTGCTTGGGATCAATGATGAGTATTATTACTGTTGGTAACGAGTATGATATAAAGGAGAAGATCATATCGTGACTTAAAAGGTTACAACTGTTGTCATTGCTTACTACTGCTCGTATTTCTAACAAATTAGCAACAGATCAGTGACACTTAAAGTGTCGTTAATAGCTATGGGAGGAAGGAGAATGCTAATTTGTAACAGATTAGTGACAGCTTTGTGACAGATAAAGTGTTGCTAATTGTTAAATTTTTAGTACTTTTAAATTTTTAGTACTGCTTCTTTAAAGAGTTTATACTACTTGCTTATTGTTTATAGTTCTAGTTATGTCTGATATCGAACAAATGGTAGTTTTAGTTATCAGATGACACACACATGGTTTGGATCTCGGATTGAATAGGATGCTTCGTTTAAGGGGAAGCTAATAGATTGATTTGCTTTAAATGATCTTAAACGTTTAAAAGGCTCATATTTTCTTGGATTAATTGATTACGAAGAAGGTTGTTTATTACTTATTTGAAGTTGAAGTGGAGTTTATCGGATGCGTGTTCTTATCATATCTTAAAGTGGGTGTTACACTTTGAAGATAACTTGTTCGTGCTTAGAAACGATGTGACGAAGACTTGACAAATCTAGCAAAGGTGTGTGATTTCTCTTATGGTGCTCAATGCTCACATTTGCTATCACTTTGGTTATGTGTCTCATAGAAGATGAGGATTTTGTCAAGAGGTTGCGATATACTTATATTTTGGTCTTGGTATGAGTTCAAAGTCATGTGAATAGTACAAGATATAAGACACAAGTTTGGGTTATTCTACTTCAGCGTCAAGTTTATTATACTTAGTTTTCTTCATTAGTAATCATTACAAAAAGCCTACAGAATTGAAGATTCAAGAAGTGGTTAACATATGGGTTTTAGGGGAAGCTTAATGTTAAAATGTTTAACCATTTACATGCACCACATGAGGTGAAGGTTTTTACTAATGTAAGTCATTATTACTACTGCTAGTTTAAGTTTCTACTGCTCAAGGTCATTTATCTTAAGGTGCATTATGGAGGGTAATTTGAGTTGTTGGAAGGCTGGATTAGAAGTGTGATAGTGGTTTGTGGTTGTCGACATCAAAGTTGCATACTTTAGTCCCCTATTTGATTATGACAAAAAGGGGAAGAAGATTTACAAAGAAGAATTACAACTAACAGATCCTTGGTGGTATAGCATGGATTAAGGAGAAGTTTTGGTTCATCCATATATATTAACTTTAGGGGAAGAAGTTTGTGCTTATTTTAGTTTTTTCATTATCAACTAGGGGAAGATTGTTGGGAATTATATTTGAGTTGATAAGACAAAACAAGGAAACAAGACGGGTCTAAGTCGTGTAGAGGGAATTCTACAAAAAATGAAGATTCCAGAAGATCTCCTTAAGAAGAGAAAAGATATAGAAGATAATATTAAATGTTAGGAAGATATTATTTGCTCTTATCTTTTGTAAAACCTAATGTCTCTAATATATAAAGAGACATAGGCGTGTATTTTTCTGTCGGTGTCAAATGTAAACACCAGGAAAGTGTGTGTGATCTAGGCGTCAAGTCTTATTGTAGACGCCTAGAGTTGGTTGTGTTTTAGCCCCAAGATCAATGTTTCATTGATCTTGTTAGATTAGGTAACCGTTCTACAGTTGATCGTGTAGAATTGGGGCTTGTGGTAGTCATTGTAGAGAAGATAATAATGAAAAACCTTATTGAATAACTATGTTCATTATGCTATTTCTGGTATGCATATATTCTATGTTCATTGTTATTATCCTAGATAAAAGTTCTAATCAAACTGAGCTTACAACGATCTAAGGAGTTATTTAGAACTCCACAAATGATATAGGGTAGGGAGTTTCTAACTTTCACCAAGAGTCGTCATCCAACAAGGCAGCTGAGACATGCATACATGGCCGTAACGATGGAATAGACATGCATGCCCGAACAAGTCCTCGTTCGAGTGGACATTAAGGTTAGTTGCTAGGAAAGGGAAGTAAAATGGGTGTTAAACAAAATTCACGAATCAAATAGATTAAAGCCAACAAATAAGGTACGGTTGCAAGTAACTTTCCCCCGACCGTTCCATGATAAAGACTTAAACATATAGACAAACGCCTCGATCACAGATATGACAAAGACAATCTAAGTTGGCATTCCCATAACGGGCAACTTCCCTTACATCCCACTCTTTACAAACTTTTACCGAATAAGTGGTGACATCGGCCACTTTTTACAAGACTTTACATCGTTGAGTTTTGTATCGTATCAACGAATAATTGATCCTTCCAAGTAATTCCTTCGGTATACACTTCTTTTGAACCGACTATGTTTCTTCCTTCTTTTTTTGCTTTTTTTAAAACAATACATCATAAATCTCAGTTTAATTCCACCGTCTTCACTATCATAATTCATCTGGATAATCTTTTCCTTGTAGTACTTCTTATTCGGACATCATTCATAATCGCGAAAGTAGCGAAACTTACGAGCTACATAATTTTCCCATTGCATTGTGTAATTTCCCGACCATTACAGAGATAGAAAAATTTCACTTTGACACAGGAAATACAAAACTTTACACGAAAGCAACTAGCAACATTGATTAAAATAGGCTTAATCTACACGGTAGGCTAAGGTGCAAAGGTGTAACGAAACATATAATATGGTGTAGAAAAAGAAAGGAATCAGGTTGTTCTAGGGAATCTTACTCTATAAATGAGAGTAAACAAAAGGTTACACGGGAGTTAACTAACCAGTGTAGTTAGTTAATTTTATGACATGTAGGCTATTTTTGGTTTAATCCTAGAAATTTATCAGTTGAACATGTTCCTCCATCTAAATCCATAGTACTAATCATTGCGGTCTCGAGTGATATACCAGGCCAAGTTTTAAAGTCCACTACATCACCGGCACACTCATAATTTTGTGGAATTTTTAGTAAATAGTTGGAAACAGAATAGGCTTAATTCTCACAATATGTATCAATGGTTATAGTGCGCTAGGTAATGTAACTAATGATTTTTACAAAAGTCATGCTGAATTTTTTTAAATTTTGGCCGTTTTTAAGCACTTTGCATGTTATTTTGTAAAAAAGAAGACAAGTACGTTCTAGTTCTCCATTCCCCCACTTAAATTATACAACGTCCTCGTTGTATAGATAAAACAATTAAATAATAAGGGAAATTAGAATTAGAATGGAAAACTCCCTGATATTTTGCTCGTGATAATTCTTCAAGATGAGTCCTTGAGCAAAAAGGTATGTTGACTAGGGCTTCAGAATGCCCGGATAAGTTCAACACGTGTCTTTTTCAGAATATACCATATCATAGTTTCAGCAAGGTCCTGCATAAAAGATTAGAAGACAAGTGCAAATTCTATCTCGCTATAATGGTACAAGAAAACAATTAAACACACAATTGTACAGGGATCAATACGTCATATCCCAAACCCTAGGATACGCCGTATGGTTCCTGTAAAAACAATTAAATGACTGGAAATTAAATATTAAGTTTTAAAAAACTGATAACGTCCAGACACGTCTATACGCCGTATCCGGAGGGGTTCGATACGTCGTATAGAGTGTCTGGGAACACAGACTTGTGTAACAAACAATTAAAATTCGAAAAAAAATAAAAATGACCGGGTTGTCTCCCGGGAAGTACTTTTGTTTTAGCTGGTCTTTAAGTTCGACCTTTTTCCTCTCTTTACTTCATTTATATGGTACGTGTTACCGTCCATCCGCGATCTTTTCTGTTGAAGAGTTCATGGTGGATGCAAGACATGCTGCCAGGAGTTCTTTCTACATTGCTAACTTTTCTTGGACCTACAGTAACGAATTCTTCATCATTGCCTATCGAATGTCATACGACTGTGAATTCTTCAGTTCTGCACAGTTCGTCTGGGTTGTCGATATCGCGGCAAGCGGGGATTGGTATCGGGGAATATTCCCTATTAATGACTTTGTAAATGTCTTTTGCTTCCTGTGCGTCTAAATAAGGTTTATAGAATGTATCCAATCATGTCTTTTTGCATGGTTCTTTATATTCGTCGAGGTCACCAATCATTCCTTTAGTACATTCATTCACATAAAATTCCCATAGCCCAATTTTGGTATTTTTGTCAATCTCCCAATAGTTTTCATACTTTGATGCCAGCGAATATATAAATTCAAATTAATCCGTACTGTTGTCCATGTCATCAGGGATTTTGCTATTGTAAGTATGGGACAATGGGTAATATTTATGAAAAAATTTATCGTTCAGTTCACTCCAGGTAATAGTTGTTTCATTTATTTCATTATTCCACCATGTCTTGGCATCTCCACTGAGTGATTTTAAGAAGACGTGTAATCGTAGTTCATTGTTTTCCACATTAGGCATCTTAATCCATTCAGTTATTTCGAGCACTTTTGCAATGTGATCGGTAACATCCCCTCCATCCATGCCATTGAAGGTGGTTGTCCTGTAATATTTTCAAGAATTCATTACAGATTTTTAGTTCGGAAGTTGTGATCATCCCTGAGTTATTATGCTCTCCATTCCTATTCCTTGCGTCATCATAGCTTGGTACCATCCTGAGTTGCGACAAGCGATCACCACTTTCTCAAAAATGGAGGAAATTGTTAGTAGGATATAGAAGATCGGATTGCTATTGTATAAATTGACATATACGCCGTATCTATTTAATGTGAATACGCCGTATAGGTCTGTTGAATGTCAATACGCCGTATAGATTTTACGGAATATGCCGTATTGTTTGGATGGGATAAATGATATAGGTTGATGTAATAACGAAAGATGAGTTGTTAGTGGTAAGAACGCGTTGATGTGTACCTATT
Source organism: Tanacetum coccineum (assembly GCA_026074375.1). NCBI lineage: Eukaryota > Viridiplantae > Streptophyta > Magnoliopsida > Asterales > Asteraceae > Tanacetum > Tanacetum coccineum. The sequence goes on from BQNB010052299.1 coordinate 26,181, forward strand.
ACACATAGTCTAAGAGCACTAGCTACCGTCAGTGTTATCCAACGGTGTTATAGCAAAAAGTGTTGCTACCCTCACCTTTTTCCCCGCCCCAACGCACGTGGTGACAATTCTTGTTCTTGTTTCATCTGTTGGCTTTTAAAATATACTTTCCTTTTAAGCCATGTGAAATTAAAGACTAAACTAATTATCACTAAAACATGTTTTACAGTAAAATGTGCAAAGAAAGACAAAAAAAATTAAGAATTTCTATTAACTTTCAAATCTATCATCACTTCACTAACTATACATTTTAGCTAGTAAAGATACTACAAATTTGAAAACATAATACTCTTATGAACACAACTTGCTCAACTATGCTATGTTATATTAGTAACAAACACTTTCTTTCTTCATCAAATGTGGGATAGAATGTTAGGATAGATTATAGAAGGTCAGACTAGGTCTTGGTTTGATATAAAATATATTTATGTTCATAGAAAGAAAGAGATAATACAAGAGTTATTAAGAGGGTTAAAGTTTTCTTATCTATCTGAAATCGTTTATGTAAAATGTTTAAGTAATGTATTAGAAGAACCTGTGATTTCTAAGAAAAAGAGGGTTAACGTTGTCTTATAAAAAAACATTTATGTAAAAATCTACACATCGCTCACTGAACTACACTTTAGGTCATTATAACTTAATGTGATTATATTTATTATGAAATTAAAGACTTTAGCCAAGTTATATACTGTAATTAGCATGGTTTTTTTATGTTACATTAATGCTCATCAACGATTGTGGTAATTCTATAAAATGAAACTTTAGTTACTTAGGCGAACATTTTTGTAAACTCTAGTAACCTCCGTATATAATAACCTATTCTTTAACTTACTGCACCTGTTATGCTACTTATGCCATACATATATTGCTACTTTTGGGACATTTTAAACGTGAACCAGCCATTTATAACCTCCTAATTTATTACTAGACGTTAGACCATGAAACTTTATCTACCCATTTTGTTTTCAACTATACTAGCAGGGTACCCGCGCGATGTGGCGGCGGGTTGTATGTGATTAACCAGAAAAAAATAATCCTGATGAGGCCCGGTTCAGTTATTTTTATAGGTTTTGTCCTGATTTGTTTTCTGACGGCTTTTATTTACTAGTGGAACTATTGGCCATTCATGTTCCTGGTTGAACCCGTTGGTCCGATCCGGTTTTTAAAACTATATGTATCAACATATAAATTGTATGAAGCTTTGTGAGTGTTTTTTTAGTTTGTACAGTGTGTATAATCACATGCACTTTTAACGAGGACATGATTCAAGAGCTAGCAGAAGAATATATGGATCAATTAGAGCATGTCAAGAGTAAGGGTGCTGCAAAAAATAAGTAATTTTAAAGATGAAGAATTTTAATATTAATAACAAAATATTGTATCCAAATTTTTTTTAATGACTTTTTATTTGGTTTTTATATTTTTGTTATTCTTGACTTTTTCCTCAAGTTTACTTCTCCTATAAATATAGGGTTTGGGTTTATTGTTTAGTCATTCAATAAATTCAAATATCAATTAAATTCAGACTTTTATTCTTTTATCCCTTTATGATTCTCCTTGAACCCTAGTTAGGGTTTATAGTATGCTTTCGTTCTGTGTCAGTTGATATCTAGAGCTTGTTAGTATCCTGGATAGTGACTGATTTAGAAGATTCAAAAACCCATACTGTTGGTGGGGTATGGTCTGGAGAGAACATGGATAATGGTTTTACCAAATCCATGTCAGAACTTGACAGATGTTACACTATGCTACAAGAACTACGTTCCGTGATCGTAGGTGGGGCACTAATCCACAAGAATCGCAAGGGTAGTAAACACGAAGGTCTAAGAATTCGTCCAACCATAAGCGATTTTGGAGGCAATTGTGCAAGCAACCAATCCCCGTTCAACAATGGAAGAATTGAAGAATGGGAAGAGAAAAAGAAAGAGGATCGAGTATCTACAACCAAGATTTTTCATTCAAAAATTCTAATCAACAATTCGGTATGTTCTTTAATTATTGATGGTTGTAGTATAAATAATTTGGTTTCAAAAAAATTGGTAGATTTCCTAAAGTTACCAATGAAGATTTGTCCAATTGAAGGTTATTAAGTTTGGAGGGTTCTCGTGACCATAGGAAAGTCTTATAAAGTAGAAGTATATTGTATTGTAGATGATATTTATGAGTACCATATATTATTGGGAAGACCTTGGCGATGTGAGGTTAATGGAAAATATGATGTTAAATGAAATTTCTACCTTTTCTCATGGGAAGAAACAAAGATTTCTATGGTTCCACCCAAAGTAACACCATAATTACCAATGCCCGAGGTTAAAGTTGAAGAAAAGTTTGCTATGGTTTCATCCAAAGTAACACCACAATTACTAAAGCTCGAGATTAAAATTGAAGAAAAGATTATGAAGGCGGAGGTTGTTGATGAACACATTATGAAAATTCAAGACCTTCAAAGTTATAAAGAACATGATGAAAAAATTTCAACTTTATTGTTTGGAACAAGGAATAAAGTTGGTGCTTTGATAACTTGTGAAGAAATTATTGGTTTTAATGATGATGAAGATGTGAAGGGTTTTAATTTTGTGATTAGAAAGGATTTCGAATGCGTCTATAATTTAAACATTCGTGATTTAGATTATGGGTTAATTTTAAGGATGATTATCAAAAATCAAATTAAGTTTTCAATGGTAAACAAAGAAGCTATTTTTATTACAACTGAAAACTTGGTGGCCGTTGATAGGGAGCATACAACTCGATGTATTAGGTCATGGACTGATCGTTGGGAATATGGTAGACGTGTTAAAAAATATGATGGTTTTCGAGTGGATGTGAAGCTCAAATCTATTGAAGATAAGGTTCGTTGTGAGGTGTTCGATGTTGTTAAAGCACTTGATATTGAGAACTCAAGGGAGAGTTCTTTCCAAATGAGGGGATTCATGCTCTCGAAACCATGGTCAATGCAGTTCGGGATTGGTCTTCACCTAAGACATTGCCCGAGGTTAGAAATAATAAAGTGGTGAATGTGTTTCAAGAAGAAGTTGAGTTAGAGTATGCCAAGCCTTTGGACGAAGAGGAAAAACAAGTTGCATATGTCGTTCAACGAACTTTGTGTTAGCCTGAAGTTAGTGACTCATCACAAAGAAATAAAATCTTTCAAACTAAATGCTTAGTTAAGGAAAAGATTTGGTGTCTAAGGCTTTGGTTAAAGCTTTTAAGCTCCCAACCAAACCCCATCCTAATCCTTATTAGATTGGATGGATTAAGAAGGGACCGGCACTTAAGGTGACCGATATTTGTAAAGTTCCCCTTGCTATTGGGAAGCATTACATTGAGTTGGTTACTTGTGATGTTGTTGATATGGAGGCCTGTCATGTATTGTTAGGAAGACCATGGCAACATGATGTGGACTCTACACACCAAGGTAAAACAAATATGTATTTGTTTAAATGGTGCGGAAAAACTATTGCTATGTTATCTTTAAGTGTCGTTTCTCCTAAGACAGAATTAGAGAACAAGACTTTGGCAACTTTGGTGGCTTCACCAAAGGATTTTGAAGCTAAAAGGAAGGAGACGGGAGTTTCTCATGCTTTAGTTATGAAAGGTGTTAATGATGTCACGGAGAATGCAATACTGGCGGTAGTTAAACCGTTACTAGCTGAATTTGGTAAGCTTGTGACAGATGATACATTGGACGCCTTGCCACCATCAAGGAATATTCAACACTAAATTGATTTAAGTAGAAAGACCACTTTATTGGTGTCCATTAGAAGCGAGGTTTTGGGTTTCGATTCAATTAAGGGGTTTCATGCAATTGATGAATATTTTGGTAACATGTGGATAGAGCTCGAAACCAAGCAACATTGGGGTAAGTTTCTTTTACTTAATGGTTATTCATTTAAAGGTAATTGTTTGTGTATTCCTAAGACTTCCGTAAAGAGTCAACTGGTTAAGGAGATACGTGTGAAAGGATTGAGTGCTCTAGGCCGAGATAACACCATTGCAAGTGTAGAAAGTCAATTTTCTTTGCCTCAATTAAAAAGGGATATTGGAGCTTTCGTGAAGAGATGTGTCATGTGTCATAAAGGAAAGGGTAACGCACATAATACAAGTCTTTATATGCCCTTGCACGTACCTGAGAGTCCTTGGGCCGATATGTCGATGAATTTTATGCTTGGGCTTCCTCGCACTCAACGACGAGTAGATTCTGTGTTTGTTGTTGTGGGCACGTTACTATCAAATCCTAAATCACATATCTTTGTCACTGAAGATTATGATGATGGATCAACACCAGAAGAACAACACCTAGTGGTGCCATGTTCTGATGAGGAAATTGTAAAGTTTCCAACACAACCTGCCACAACTAAAATAATTGGAGACAATGTTATTAATTTGGAGAATTTTTTTATTGTTTTAACTAGGGAGGAAGCTGATATTATCGGACCAATTATGGCGGTAGAAGATGAGCCTCTTATGATGCTATGATCAGGTCCAAACATTATCAAAGAAGACTTCTCTAATGATCTTAATGGACAACATTCGACAGACGAAAGTAAGTCATATCATAACACATTGAGATGGCATATTTTGAGGTTAAAGTGGGGGTACGTGATCTCTATTGGGCAAATTTTTATGAATGTTTGGTTGCAACAAGAAATTGTTTGTGCGCAAAGAAGAACATGGGATCCTGGTATCATATAGCTCAAGATATTAAAGGAACACCTTGAGGACAAGGTGTTTTTGCGGGGCAGAGTAATGATACGATCCTAGAAATATTACTTATGGAGTTACTATTAAAGAAATATGATCCGCACAAAATACTTCGAAGGACTAATGATAATGCTTATGTGGTAGACTTGCCAAATACTATGAGTATTTTGAAGACGTTCAATGTGTCAGATGTATATGAATTACACTTTGTGGACGTGAATGAGGGCAAGCACTTGAGGATGAGTTCTTCTAAAGGGATGGAGAATGACGAGGACATGATTCAAGAGCTAACAGAAGAATATATGGATCAATTAGAGCATGTCAAGAGTAAGGGTGCTGTAAAAAACAAGTAATCTTAAAGATGAAGAATTTTAATATTAATAACAAAATATGGTCTCCATATATTGTTTATTGACTTTTATTTGGTTTATATATTTTTGTTATTCTTGACTTTTTTCTCAAGTTTACTTCTCCTATAAATATAGGGCTTGGGTTTATTGTTTAGTCATTCAATAAATTCAATTATCAATAAAATTCAGACTTTTAGTCTGTTATCTCTTTGTGATTCGACTTGAACCGTAGTTAGGGTTTATAGTATGCTTTCGTTCTGCGTCAACTTTTTATTTTAAGGGTGTTTTAAAATAATATTAATTAGTGTGTTTAATGGATTAAGGGGTAATTAAAAATAATATTGAATGTGTTGATCAGTTAATAAATTTGTGTTTGTGCATTAACTATTTGTACATATTGCATAAATATTTATATTTTTAAGTAATGAGGTAATTTATTAAGAGTATTATATGTGTATTAAAAAGTTATACAATATCTTTCTTTGTTTGTTTGTATGTTATTTGCATTAAAGAGTGTATGTAATATATTTTGTTTTTGTTGTTGTATGCATTAAAGCTTGTATACTATGTATGAAAACTCGGATTAATTAATTTTTTGTAGCATTTACTATCTCGTCTAAGGAAAGCTTAGAAAAAGGGTATGAAATATAGACGTTCCAAAAACTCTATCACAATTGGATGCCCCACGGTGCAGGTGTGTCAGATGAAGAAGCAAAATCACAAGTTTTTTGAGGTCCTTCCTCCTGCCGGGGACATTCTAGCCATGACAATGATAAACGAGAAGAATATTGACACACTGTCAATAGATGATTTATACAATAATCTGAGTGTTTTTGAACAAGACATCCAAAAGACATCATCTTCTTCCCTTACATCTGATAATGTGGCTTTTCTATCACAAGCCAAAGCCTCTTCAAGCAAGCATAAGCCAAGCCACAGCCCAGGAAGTTATAGTTCTTATACCACTTCCTCTTCCAAAGCAACAACAACTGCTACTCCTGCTCTTGCTGATGAAGTCATCCATTCTTTTCTAGCCACAAATGCTGATGATGTGGATTTGATACATGAAGACCTAGATCAAATTGCTGATCTAGATTTGGAAGAAATGGATATAAATTGGCAGATTGCTATGATTGCCTTAAAGATTAAGAAGTTCTACAAGAAGACAGGCAGACGGCCAAGAGTGGATGGAAAAATGCATGTGGCATTTGATAAGAGAAAAGTCGAATGTTTCAATTGCCACAATACTGGGCATTTTGCCAGGGAGTGCAAGTTTAAAGGTTCAAAAGAAGGTAGCAGGCAGGAAGCAGGTAGAGGTCAAGATTTCAAGCCAGTGAGAACTGAAAAGGAAGCCTTGATGACCATTGATGAAGGTCAAATCAATTGGGTAGAGCAGACTGCAGATGAGGAACTCAATCATGCTCTAATGGCTTTCACTTATAATAAAGAGTATCCATGTGCACTAAATTGTGTTTAGAATTCCTATAATGCACTGTCAATCTAAAAAGGTATGAAAAGAAATGCAAACTGAATTTGGTGGAATCAGGAGCTAGCATTAACTGCTCATGCAGCTAGCTGTTAAGAAATTAGAATCTCAGATTAGAGCCTCCCACAAACAGCAATCTTCCTTAACTGAAAAATTAAATTTTCAAGCTAATCAAATTTTTGAAAAAGATGAAAAGCTGAAAAAGTATAGAAGAATAGGAATGAAAGCTGTAAAGGACAAAGATGCTTTACAAAAAATTGTTGATTCTTGGTTTGCATCTTCTAAAAATCTTTGGAAGCTAATTGATTGTGGGATGGCACAACAGTTAAAGATAGGTTTGGATATGGCCAAACAATCAAATGTCAGAGACGTTTTATAGGATATGAGGAAAGATAAGTAGAGGTATTTTTTAACATTAGGGAAACCAATGCAGATATTATGATCACCACTATACTATGTCAGATTTCAAACAGTAGAATATAAAGGTGTCCCCATCCTCTTAGTGGTGATTATACCCTAGAACAAGAGACATATGATGGGTTCACTGTATGAGTATGGTAAATATGGACCTCAACCTCAATCTCCTAGTCCTACTGTGTCTAATGCTAGTTCCACTCATTACTCAACCTGTCAATCCAATGACAGTGATGGGGAACAAGGAACTGTATCTGACAATTCAGCAAATGATGACTCTATCCCTATACCTTCTAGTGAGCAGGTTTCCATTTCCACCCAAAAGACTCAATCACAAGTGCCTACACCCCAACAAACAGTTGACCCTAGTTGTGCACAGCATGTAAAAACTCCTAGGCAACCAATTAGGACACCAGTGACTCCCTCACCTATTCCTTCATATAATAGACAGAATTGGAATCAAAGAATGGAAAGGGAATTAGGTGCAGGATATTCTTTTGAAAGAAAACCATGTTTTGTGTGTGGAAGTCTTAGTCACTTGATTAAGGACTGTGACTATTATGAGAAGAAGATGGCAAGGGAAGCTGCTCTTAAGAGCAAAAGGGTGATTCATGTTGATGTTAGGCAAGCTACACCAGCCTGGACTAACACTAACAGGGTGAATAAAGCAAATCAGTTAACTCCCAGACATGTACAACTAAGTAACATTAGACCTAACCTTAGCACTTCTAGCAAAACTATTAAACCTGGTAGGGTAAATGTTAATACTGGTCATGGAAATATTAGTACTGTTAGTTCAGCCTGCACTCAAGTTAAATCTGGTGTTACTAGATTTAATATTGGCAAGAAACATGTTAATTCTGATGGTCTGCATGTTAATACTGCTAGAGTAAATAGACCATTTGGGTGCCATGTTACCATTCTCAATACTCTTAGCCCACTAGGAAAGTTTGATGGGAAATCTGATGAGGGTTTTCTTGTTGGTTACTCTGTAAATAGTAAAGCCTTTAGGGTTTATAACTTAGTCACCAAAAGAGTTGAAGTAAACCTTCATGTCAACTTTCTTGAGGAAAAACCCAATGTACAGGGAATAGGCCATAGGTGGATGTTTGACTTAGACTATCTTACAGACTCTATGAACTATATACCTGTCTCTTTGCAAAATCAAGCTAACCCTGCAGGTTCAAAGGAAGTCATTGATATTGATGTGCAAACTGAGGAGGATGCAGACCTAATGGTGGTTTCTTCTACATCTCTTTCTGAAAAGATTGCTACAAAGAAGACTCACTCCCCAAGGCAGCCATCTTCTACACCAATATCCAAGTCTGCTGATGACATTATGACTTTTAGAAAAGAATTGGATGCTCTTGCTTTGAAGCACTTAGGACCAGTACCTACAACAGTACCTACCAGTACTAATCCTGTTAATACTGGTAGTATTAACCTTAATACTGCTTTTGAGGAGGTTAATACTGGCAATACTGAAGCTATCTCTCCTAGTGCTGATCATGAAGAAGAGGTCTTCTCTGATGCAGATGATGATGAGATGCCTGAAATAAGGATTTATGATAAATCAAGTGAAGGTATTTTTGAAAAGGCTTCTTATGATGATGATGGGATTATTTCTGATTTCAACAATCTACCAGATGAGGTAGATGTTCCTACAAATCCCACTCTAAGGATTCACAATGCTCATCCTCAAAGTCAAATCCTTGGAGATCCCAATACACCTGTTCAGACTAGAAGCTCTCTCAAGAAAATCACTGAGGCTCATGCTCTAGTGAGCTACATACAAGCACACCAAAGAAGCAATCATAAAGATCAACAACATTGTCTTTTTGCTTGCTTTTTATCTCAATTTGAACCAAGGAAAGTCTCAGAAGCCCTTGAAGATGGAAGTTGGGTTGAAGCTATGCAAGAAGAACTGTTGCAGTTCAAGCTTCAACAAGTATGGGTTTTGGTTGATTTACCCAATGGTGCTAAGGTGATAGGTACTAAATGGGTATACAGGAATAAAAAGGATGAGAGGGGAGTAGTTGTCAGAAACAAAGCAAGGCTAGTAGCTCAAGGTCATAGACAAGAAGAAGGAATTGACTATGATGAGGTTTTTGCACCTGTAGCAAGAATTGAAGCTATCAGGTTGTTTTTGGCCTTTGCCTCATTTATGGGGTTCATAGTCTATCAAATGGATGTTAAAAGTGCTTTTCTGTATGGCACTATTGATGAAGAGGTCTATGTCTCACAACCTCCTGGTTTTGTTGATCCTGATCATCCTACAAAGGTTTATAAGGTGGTCAAAGCTTTGTATGGATTGCACCAAGCCGAGAAGGAATATCTTGATCCTGACCCTCTGCATCCTCTTCATCCTCAGTTTCCTCTCTTTTTCTCTTCTGCCTCAACTTATTTTTTAGCTTCTTGACCTTCTTTATCAGCTGTAGGACTGCTGTTCCAAGAGTCTGCTTAGTGTCACTCAGTTCCTTTTCTAAGGATTCTACTCTTGATTCCAGCCTAGGTACAAGATCTAGCAGGTTCCTAAGTTGCTCACTTTCTTCACTAGGTCTAGATGTTTGAATCTCAGGTTCATGTGAAGGTGGTGGAGACATATGATAAGAAGGTTCAAATGATGGACCTTCTGATTCATTGTGTGGAGGTGATGGAATTTGAGGAGATGGTGGATGAGTTGGTTGGGTGTCAGGAATGGTAGTGATGGGTGGAGATGATGCTGGTTGTAGAGGTTGAATAGGAGGTGGTGAAGATGTTGGTTGTACACTTGATGGTTGAGGGGGTGGTGATGTAGATTGTACAGGTTGAGTTAGTGTGGGAGGTGGTTGTGATATTGGTGGAGGAGTGATTTGTACATGAGATGGTGAAGGAGTTGGTACAGGTTGAGATGGTGTTGATTTTATGTAAATATTCTTCATATAGAAGGACAAAAAGGATATCATGCTTCTCCTCGAGCTTGGTATGCTACTCTATCTACCTTTTTAGAGAAGCATGGCTATCGAAGGGGAACCATAGACAAGACCCTATTCATAAAGAAGGACAAAAAGGATATCATTCTAGTTCAAATTTATGTAGATGATATCATTTTTGGATCTATAAAGAAGTCTTGGAGTGATGAATTTGAAGTCTTAATGAAAGGGAGGTTTCAAATGAGTGCTATGGGAGAGCTTACATTCTTTCTCGGTTTACAAGTCAAACAAAGCCAAGAAGGGATCTTTATATCTCAAGACAAGTATGTTGTTGAGATCCTGAGGAAGTTTGACTTTAATAGTGTGACGTCTGCAATTACTCCAATGGAAACAAAGGCTCATTTGGCTCAAGATAAAGGCAGTCCAGATGTGGATTTACATCTATATAGATCCATGATAGGATGTCTTATGTATCTAACAGCATCAAGGCCTGATATAATGTATGCAGTTTGTGCTTGTTCGCGATTTCAAGTAACCAAAGGTGTTCTCATCTCTATGCGAGTCAAGAGGATTTTCAAGTACGTCAAGGGAAAACCAAGCTAAGGCTTATTGGGTAAATCCAAGAGATCTCACTAGACTTAGTTGCTTATCTCGGTCAGTGTTTATGCCTGCTGCAAACCTTGTGATAGGAAGTCAACAATTAGTGGCTACCACATTTCTTGGGAGGAGGGTTAATCTCCATGGCAGTGCAAATAAAAAATAAAAAAAAAATAAAAGCGACAATAGTGGCTACTTTCAACAACTAAAGCTGAGTATTGTAGTAGCTGCCAAGTGTTGTGGTCAAGTGCTATGGCTGCAAATCAATTATTGAATATGGTTTTAACTTCATGAACACCATTATCCATATTGTTATCAGAGCTCCATTTGCATAATTAAGAAATCTGTTTTATCAACTCAAAGAGAAGCACATGGAGATACGCCATACTTCATTAGGGATTGCCTTATGATGAAAGAAGCTTGATACAAGTGCAGAAATTCACACGGACTTAAATTGTAGCAGATCTGTTAACCAAATGCATTTGATGTCTCGTTCATGGTTTAATTTTTTGCTGGTTAACTTGGGATGGTAACCAATAAGCTACATTTAAGGGGGAGGAAAAAGTTGTAAATTTTATGTAAAATAGTTTAATCTTTGACTTATTTTTGGTTAGTTTAAAATTTATCCGGTAGTATAAGTTTAAGAATTAATTTGGTTAGTATAGTTAGAATTAATTCTGGTAGTATAATTTAGGTTATTTCTGGTAAATATTAGTGATTTATTACTGGTTAGCTAGTATTAAGTCTGTAGTGTGGTGAAAGTTAAAACTTGGTAACAACTTAATACTGGTAGTTAAGGATTATGCCTGGGGAGTTATCTTAGGTTAATTCGCTAAGTTATAGTTATTTTAGGGTTGTCTTTTTTATATAGACTAACTTTGCAGGTTTATCTTGGAGTTGGTGAGAAAGGATGTTGCAGGATCAAATTGGACATTGAAAGGACAGGCCTGTGTCACTTGCTTAATTGGATGCGGATTGGTTGTAAATAATGTGTTGTGGTCAACTTGCTGTAAAAATATTTATAACTGTTTTGAAAAATTTGTTTTGTCTGTGTGAGTCTATTTTAATTATGGTTGACTATGTTATGTCTGTTAGTGCATTTTTTTAAGGTTTTGTCGCTTTCACACTTAATACTCGGTTGAATATAATTCAATTTATTTTTTTCAATTATTAACCGTTTTTTTTTGAAGATTATTTTTGCGCCTTATTCGCTGTCGGATTGAGTATCTTTATAGGGTTAAAGTTTTCTTCTCTGTCTTCCTGATCACTTTTACCCTAGTATTATTTTTGGTGTGTAAAGATTCTCTCTCAAAAGCAATCAGTAAAATTACTCTCACTACCAGACCTAATCTTTCAAACGTCCCATCACCAGTACTAATTTTTAAAGATTCAAATATTTTTCACCAAATATTTCAATGGCGCAACTCAATATTGTGATAAGGATAATTCAAGTGGGTTTTCTTATTCAGATCTGTTGAGGAGTAGTGCTAGGTTCGCAGAGTTAGTGGATTTCCTTGCAGTTAAAAACTGTGGTATGCTCTCACTCACAATCCACCTATCTACGATTCCACTTGTCAATTAGTTTTGGCAGACTGCAACTGCTGGAGTGAACACTTTCGAGAGGGGAATCAACAACTTAATGAACTATTGATTCTATTGAATATACAATCACTGAAGAGTCTGTTAGGAGGCAACTCCAATTAGCAGATGCTTCAGGGATTAACATGTTGCAAAATGAAGAGATTTTTGCAGGATTACAAAATATTGGGTATGTAACTGACATAACTTTTACATTTTGGAAAAGTCAGTTTATCACCCCCAAATGGAGGTTTTTAATCTCACAAATTCTTCCATTGTAATAAGCTCAAAAGTGGAGGATGGTGATCAGTTTGGTAGCAACATTGGCCACTGTTTTGATCTTTTCTTTCCGACTTTGGAAGAAGAAGACTTTAACTTTTAAAACTTATCTTTGATGAATGATTCAAATTTAAAAGCAAAAAATCAAAGTTTTTAAGGTACCCTCGTTTTTCTTCAAATGATTTTGAATATACAAAACTAGACAACAATAACCTTTTTGTGTCTGGTATTATTAAACCAAAAAGATTTTCTGGAATTTGAAAAGAAGTTTTCAAGGAAATAATAGACCATTGTTGCCTGCTATGCTAAACAATGATGCAGGTCAATCTAACCAAGTGTGCTCCCACTTCATCTCAGCCTTGTACCCCTGTACCAACTCTAACCATATCATGTACAAATGCCCCCTACTCCACTTTCACATCAACTCCTCCATCAAACACAACCAATACACAACTCAACATGTTACAATCTTACAACACCACCCCTCAACCATCAAGTGTACAACTAACATCTTCACCACCTCCTATCCATCTGTACAACCTACTCACCAATATTTCTTCACACTCCATATCCTCCTGTACAAACCTACTCCACATATAATCTATTTATCTCCACCCACCTCTACCATTCATGACACACCAACCACCAATCATTCCACCATCTCCTCATATTCATCAACCTCCTTAGAATGAAAACAGAAGGTCCATCATTTGATCTCTCTTATATATGTCTCCACCACCTTAACTTGAACCGGAGATTCCAAACATCAAAGATCTAGTGAAGGAAAAGTGAGCAACTTAGAAACTGCTAGATCTTGTACCTAGGATGGAATCAAGAGTTGAATCCTTTAGAAGAGGAATGAATGACATTAAGCAGACTCTATGGAACATCAATCCTAAAGTTGATAAAGAAGGTCAAGAAGCTAGAACAAAGTTGCGGCAGACAGAAGAGGACATGAGTGAGGAAAGGGAAACTGAAGGAATGAAGGAGGATTGCAGAGGGCTCAGGATCAAGATATTCCTTCTCAAAAAGATCAAGGAAATAAATTTGCTTCTATGAAAAGAGAAAAAAGGATTCAGGGAGGCTCAAGCAGAGAACAAATAAGTCTTCTTCCTTAGAGGCTGCACAAATCTTACTTAATGTAGTTCTGAAAGGATGTAAGGGATCACAAGCCCTCATGGTAGCAAGATTTACAGAAGGAAAAACCCAAATCTACTAAACTCCTTCCTACCAAGGTCTTAGATTTTGAAGAACCTGCTGAAAGACCAGTTAATACTGCCAGTACTGCAGTTAATACTGGTAGTACACCATCAGCTCAAGTTACTACTGGTAGTACACCAACAGCTCAAGTTAATACTGGTAGTACACCTTCAGCTGAACTTAATACTGGTGAGAAAGAAAGAGTCCAAAGGAGAGAAGGAAAAGCTCCAATGACTGAAGAAGACCTACAAGCCGAAGATCAAGCATCAAAGAAATCAAGAGAGCAAGAGCTTCAAGAGCTAGCAGGTTTAGAGGCAGCTCAAAAATTGCAAGCTACAATGGATGCTGAAACACAAAGACAAATTGATCTTGATGCACTTCTGGCTAGAAGATTGGTAGAGCAAGATTCTTGCAGAAAAGATTCAACAAGAAGAAAGGGAGCAATATTCTATTGAGGATAGAGCAAAGTTTCTACATGACACAATTGCTGCCCAAAGGAAGTTTCTTGCAGAACAAAGATATGCTGCTATCAGAAACAAGCCACCAACAATATCTCAGCTTAGAAATCAGATGATTACTTATCTGAAACATGTTGCAAATAAGAAGCATGCTGAGTTAAAGTCAAAATCCTTTGAGGAGATCCAAGTCTTGTATGAGAGATATAAGAAACAAGATCAGACTTTTGTGGCTATTGGATCTGAAGAAGATGAAAGAGAAATCAAAAAGATGAATGAGAAAGATGCTGATAATGAGGAAGTTCAAGAGGAAGAAGGAGCAAAGAAAAGGAAGTTAGGCACAAGGAGAAAGTTAAAGGCAAAAAGGAGAAA
>BQNB010052300.1:0-40563 GCA_026074375.1 Tanacetum coccineum
TTATTATTTACTAGGTTTGACCTATTTTGATAAGGACATCATATGATAAATCATATGGTCCTTTCCAGCAGCCGAAGGTCTCCCCCGTACAATCTCCTAACAACGAATTTTTCCAAGCTCCTCAATAACCTTCTGTTCTTAAGTTGTCGATCAATAGCCTGGATCATACCTCCTGCTCTTTCGTCTACATTTCTCCAGACTGTCTGTGGCAAGTACTCCATCCGAATTCGCTTTAGAATATCATCAAGAGCAGACCGAACATCATTGAGTGTACCGTCACTAAACTTGTGGAGTTCATCAATACGTATCAATCTGTTCTTCTTGTCTTTATTCTGATATATGAAACCTTTGGGATTGGAGTATGCTGTATATGGTGTCTTTTGTTTGAGATCTGATCTGTAAGTATCTGGCCTTGTAAGGTTGAGCTTCTTTTGATAACTTTCGACACCTAACTAAAGATCTTCCACACGCCTTTTGAGGACAACGCTTCTTGTAAACATTCGCAGTGAGACACCTAAAGCAAGACGTTCCTCAACGTTGAGATTTGTCAGCTTGCCTTGAACAAGAAGAAGCAACATGTCTTCTATATCTTGAAGGCGAAGTCTGTTGTAGTCGCCTTCTTTGAATGTGTACAGCTTGTCGTCATTCCTATGAACAGTGATCCAATCCAAATGTTTGTAGTTATGCCATTTGATAATCTTAAGCTTTGTAACAACAAGGATTCTGTGTGTAGAGTAGACATCATGATTAGATTCCCTGTTTACACCAGATCCATAGAATTGTTAACGTTTTTGCCCCTAGTGAGAGATGCCCCATAATGTATGTTTGTCGTAGACACTCGCCACTTGACTTCAAATCAAGTTTAGGACGAAGTCTTCAATCTATTTGATGTGTCCATAATCTGCAGCCTTTATCTTTGTCACTGAAGTTGCATAAGTTCGGCTTGAGACCCCACCACTTAGATACGCAAGGTCATTGTTGATGAAGTGATCAAAAGGTATTACTCGACGACCTCGTGAATTAGGTATCAATGGTAAGGGCTTGCAAGCGAAAGATCATGTGGATAATTGTTGTCCCATGCGGATGTTGTTTTCCAGTCTAGTTGATCAGTAGTTGCTTTGCAGACTTCTTTAAGAAAATATTCAAGTTCCACCAGACTCTTGTATGAACCTTTCATTAAGTCGTATGTTGGCCCGGCTAATAATTCTAGTGCCAGGGTATCAACTTTAAGCCGATTCATCACGAATGCTGAGAAGTCTAGAGGAGTGTCCATCAGTTCATTAAATGACTCATGAGGATCTTCATTCCGAGCTAAAGTGCTTATCCAAGGTTGAACTAGTCCATGTTTAGCAGGCAAAGTCTTATTACAACCACGATCGGGAGTTGGAGGTTTTGTTGGTTTCTAAAACCAATCTTGATGCTGAGTGGTCTCATCAACAGGTTGATCTTCAGTAAATCTTGTATCTAACTCCTGATGTGCGGGTTCTTCTAAGTCTTCGTCAGCGTGTATTGGTTCCTCTACTTGAGCAGACTTGCCAGTAGACGTGTGATGAGATTTGGACCCTTCTTTAGACTTATCACTTGACTTGGAAGTCTTCTCCTTTGGTGCACTTGTTAATTCAGGTTCTTTTCCAGCTCTTCTTCTCTTGGACCCCCCGGTTTGATCCAGCAGAGGGTTCTTCGTCTTCATCCTCATCATCTCGTCGTCTTTTAAACGTGAAAATATCTCTGTATGTTTCAAAGATGTCTTTGTTAGTTTCATAAGCGTCAACCAATGCATTGTAGAGAGTCTTTTGCTGAATTGATCTGTCAATTGATTTGTTATTCTCCATTTTATCAATGAGAATCTTCTTTAGCTCAAGTTCGGATAGGTTAGCTACTACAACATGGGATGTCTTAGCTTGATTGGATGAACGAGTCAAAACTTCAGCTTCAAGTTGGTCATTTACGAACTTCTCAATTTTCGGCAAAATCTTGGAGACTTGTTCTTTAACTTGCTCTTTGACTTGCTTTCTGATGATTTTCCTCATATTTTCATCAAGTGTATTGATGAAGTCTTCATTTTCAGCTTGTGCTTCATTTCTAAGTCTGTCTGACTGAATTTACACAGCTATTTTTACGGCTTCATTCATCTTATTGGCAAGGTACGTATCAACAATACCGAGAATTAAAGAAACAGTTGCAGCAAATTGGTTTGTCTGCTTGAATTCCGAGAAGTCATCTTCTAAAGCATTTACTCTATCTTCAAACTTGAATATGGAATCAAAGGTTGGAAGATTTTGTAGGGAGCTACTTGGAGCAATTATAGGTATGGGAACAGGTGTTTGTTGCTGAGGTTGAAAGAGAGGAATGGGTGGTGGAGGAAGTGTTGTTACAGATGAAGGAGGCATTTTAACATTTGTAGTGACGGGAACATCTATCAATGAAGTTTACTCATTGTTCACATTAAGGATGGAGACAATACCTGTATCCGGATTAGGGTTGAGCATATTTGAACTAAAGCCTGATGATACAAAAGAAATCTGTTGTTGAACTTCAGGAGTGGTGGCTGTTATTATCACATGAGTATCTTATGTTACTTGAGTACCTTGAATATTAGTTTGTAGAGCATATATCATTTCCGTATCTCTTCCTTCTAGATTGACGTTCACGTCCCTGTATAATTCATTCACTTCGTCTTCTTTATTTGTCTCCTCTTCATCCAGTTCTTCTCCCTCAAAATTGACTCCTTGAGTTTCGTCATCATATGCTTCATCATCAGACCACTCTTCTTCTTTATCTTCTTTATCTTCTCTTTCTTTTTCATTAAAAGTAGACAACTTGGGATGAACTAGGTCGTCATCATCATTGTTTGATTTATTATGTTCATTGTCATCATCTTGACCATCATCACCTTCATTATCAGCATTGTCATCATTCAGATCATCATCATCTTCACTCACATTCACTTCATCATCATCGTCTTCGTCATTACACTTCCAAGAAATCTGCTCATCATCTGAGTTATATGTAGGTACATCGGGAACCCCTAGTATAACATCAGTTCCTTCATCTGCACCTGAACCGCTGGTGTGAGAGCTGTGAGTCTATATCAAGCTTCTTTTGGTGGCAAGCTTTATTTATTCGGCCTCAGACAATGCAACCTCAGATAGAACATTTAAGCCTTTTTCATTTGACGTTGTTGTTGGTTGCTTCTTCTTGAAAGGTTTAGCCACCTTCGTTGAACTCTTGATTCTTTTGCCTTTAGAAGCTTGAGTAGACTTCTTCTTAGGAGATGATTCAAGATCAGCTTTATTCTTTACATATTTAGGTTTTGGAATCTTCTTACCAGTAGCATAAGCATGATAAGTCTTGTAAGCTTCATACTCTAACATGGCTTGGTTGGTCAAGTGCTGAGGGAGAATAGCACCATATACATGTGTGTCTTGATGTTTAAAGATAACTCTAACTGTAATGAACATGGAGTCATCCCTGGCAAAGTGCCAAAACATCTTGTTTCTCCTTGGTATTGCATGATCCTTTACCATGAAGTAGTCGACAATGACTTTGGTGAATCGTGGATAATACATGTCATTGTTCTTCTTAGAGTTTTTGTTCTCCACTTGAAACACCAAGTCTTCCCACAACAAGTAGACATAATCAACATTCTTGTTATGATACATGCCCCCAAAGGATTTGAGCACGTGACAAGCGAAGCCTTTCCAGAGCAGTAGTTTTTCCACTTAGACACTTATTGATGATGGCAGCATATGATCTCCATGGTTGATGCATGTGATTAACATTGACATCAGATAAAACCTTGATCTCACCAGTGTGTCTAAGATCTCTAATAAAAGAGAGAATCTCCTCTTCAAACGGAGGATCTTCAAATTTTTGTCCTGGGAGTTTAGGTCAAATTTGGAGCATTTCTCTGAAGTTATCAACATTAACAGTATAACTTTTTCCGTTCATCTTGAAACGAAGTGAAGAATGATGTCTAGAGACAGTGACCCAGAATTCTTGCATGTAGATTTCTAGTACATCAGCAGTGATCTCAAATGCTTTGTAGAAGGAAGTGAGTTTGCGAGCGTCTAGTACCACTTGAAGAGTAGGTACCTTGAAATTGAGATTAGAGCTTAGTCAGAGATTGCATTTCCCTATCTTAAGACGGTTAGCAGGAGCGACTAAATCATCATCCAAAGCCTTTTGTTGAGCTCTTGTGGTATCCATGATTCTGCTAAGAAAGGATCAATACAATTTATGTTTGTACAATACACTATAGAGACCTTTCAATTGAGCACTTTGAGTTGATTCATGATGCGAAAATTTCTCAAGGATAGGGCACTCTAAGACTTTTAGCAATTTTTAAGATATATTCCTTTAAATTACAACTTAGATTGACAAAAATGCTTAAGGAATGAAGGAAACTTCTTTGACTATTTAGGAACCGAGTTCTTTCTAACTAGGTAGAGAATTTTGATATCCTAAGCCTAATTTTAGTTAACCTTGTTTTACCTCGCAATTAAGCCAGTTTAACTTAATTAGAGATTATAATTAAGCAAATTTAATTAATTCCCTAAAACAGGTTTTAAATTGCCTTCTAGTTAGAAAATTGATCTTAAGTGTTTTTGGTCTTGAGAGATAAACTGCCTTCTAATGAACACTAATAGATTGGTTCCTGAAGAAAACAAACAGTTGTTCGGTTCTTTAAGAAAAACTAGTTGTTTGGTTCTCAAAGGAAACCAGTTGTTCGGTTCTCAAAGGATGACAAGTTGTTCGGTTCCATGACAAAACTATTTGTTCGGTTCCTTTTAGAGAAACTAGTTGTTCGGTTCCCTTAACAAAGCTAGTTGTCCAGTTCCTTAATAAATCTAGTTGTTTGGTTCCATAACAAGTTGAGTTGTTCGGTTCCTTAACCAGTCTAGTTGTTTGGTTCCTTAACAAGTCTAGTTGTTTGGTTCCTTAACAACACTAGTTGTTCGGTTCCTTTTAGGAAAACTAGTTGTTCGATACATTAACAAAACTAGTTGTTCGGTTCCTTTTAGGAAAACTAGTTGTTCGGTACATTAACAAAACTAGTTGTTCGGTTCCTTAATACATCTAGTTGTTCGGTTCCTTAACTAAACTAGTTGTTCGGTTCCCAAACAAAGCTAATAGTTCGGTTCCCACAAAATTTTTCATAAACATGATTTTGAATTTGCAAGTTTCATTTAGCCTTTTTATCATAAAAACACAACATATAAGAACTTATTTCATAGAAGTCACCACAAAAACAACAAAAATTGCATAAAACATTCAAATCGAGTTCGATTATGCATACATTCAAGATTTTACTAACAAGGGTATGTTTTTATTCACTCAAACTCATTCAAGAATATGAAAACTAACTTTCAAACACAAAACCCACAAACTTTGTACAATACTTCACTAAAACCCATTTTTTGCAACTAAGAATCATTCAAATCAAACGCATATCTTAACCATTTACAAAACTGCATTAAACGAGTTCTCTACACACCAAAGCAATCATAACCCCTCAATCAATTTGACGATTTATGCACTTTTGATTTTGAGAAACCCTAATTCAAGAATTAGGGTTTTCGAGTTCAAAACTGAATGAAATCCTAATTCCTTAAAGGTATGAGTAGTTTAGGAGGTGTAGAACAAGTTTCGTTTATTACCTTAATCGTGAAAATCACAGGAAATGGAGAACAAATATAAGACGATTTCGAGTGGGGTGAGTGAGGGAAAATAATTTGTTAAGTGTGTGGTTTGTGTGATATTGACGGATGGGGAGATGATGTTATATATAACACCTCGTGTTTTAGGTCATTGTACGACATTATGTAATCCACTAATTATTTTTAGGGTTTTACGCGTTTGCTAGGTAGGTTAGGTGATGTAGAACATTTTATATGTTGTACCTTAGAGATGAAAATGACTAGAAAAGAAGATTGAGGTATAGCGATTTCAAGGGAGGGAGAAAAATTTCTTAGGTGTGTGTTATGAGTGAGGGTGGACGGGAGGGGTGTGTGTGTGTTTTAATAAATAAGTTACGTTTTTGACCATTCAACCCTTGAAGTTTCATCCCTATTACAATTTTTTCATGAATAAGTTTTTATTTAGGTTTATGAAAGGATTAACAATGGCACAAATAGTCCCTAATGTTTTTACCTAATGACTCGCTTCTTCTCACCCCTTAATATATACCAATAAATATAGACATATATATATAAATATATAACAAGGAACAAAATCGCGAGATTCACGCATGAACCGGAGAGCAAGTTATTAGAGTGTTCCGGGTCGTTATGTCCCAAGAGGCTAAAATGGAAATCGATGACGATTGATGATTGAATGTTGAATATGACAAAGATTTGATTATTGAGTATTAATCTAAAAACAATTTGAACAACAAAGATAATCAAGGAACATAAGCTAGAACAAGCATAAAAGCTAGAAATAGTGAAAACACCTAAAACTTTAAAAGCTAAAACACAAATAAGCTCAAATAAGCTTGAGACAACCAAATAAGCTGAGCTAACTCTAAATAAGCAAATTCAAAAAGCAATTAAGCTTAATTAAACAAGAGAAACACAGCAGCACTAACAACAGTACTAACAGTTTAACTACCAGTACTAACTTAGAGTTAGTACTGCTAGCTTTAAGTTAGTACTGCTAGGCTAATAAAACACAAAGAAACAATAAATAAGAAAACAAGCTAAAACAGAAGTTTAATACCAAAAAAGCACTTAAAGCATAAGAATAAGAAACAGAATTAGGACTTTATGATATTTTAAGCTTAGAAAAACTAAAACTGATAAACTATTGAAAATACTTTGAAAAGGAAAATAAGCTTAAAAAAGCTTCTCCTAAAAACAAGTAAAGGAAAAATGGTTTAAATTACTCTAAATGCTATAGAAATTTTAAATAGCAGAATAATAAGCTGGGTAAGCTAATGACCACCAGTATTACAGTACTAACTTGGTGTTTAGTATGTAGCTTTAAGTTAGTACTGTTCCAAAAGTGAACTAGCAGTACTAACTACAAGTTAGTACTGCTAGTTGAAAATACCCCTTAAAAATCATTTTTCTTTCAAGCTAATTAAAAACAGATTATCAAATAACAAATTAAAACACTTATAAGAGGACTTTTAATTCAAGATAAGCACTTAAATAAGCTGAATTTGGCCTAGCAGTGTTAACTCATAACTAGCAGTTTTATCAAATGAACTAACAGTACTAACTTGAAAGTTGCACAAATCACTTTTAAATTAACAACTAAGCAAGATAAGCACTAAAAGCAGTTCTGCAGTAAATAAGAACAATAAGAAAAAGAGAGACTTACAACACCCTTGCTCAAAACAGGGTCAAACAAAAAGTCTACAAGCTCTAGCTTGCTATTAAAACAAGCTAAGTTGTGTCAATAAGCCCATCTCAGAATTGGCTATCATCCATAATTTAAGATGTGGGTGTTTTGAGAGTGATTTTTTTTTGTGATTTCTCATTAACTACTAACTTTTTATTTGTACTTTAATCGCAAAACAGCTTATAAGTAAGCGTGTGTTGAGAGCTTTTCTTTCTTAAACACAAAACATACAATGAGAAAACTTAGCACTTGGAAAATTGTAAATTGACTTAAAATCAAATTGCATTAAAACTTGAAAATGTTACAAAAGCTGAAAGTAAAAGCTGGTAATGGACTGAAAAATAAGCTAAGTTATAAAAAACTAACAACTAACTAGTTTCTAACCATTTCAAAGTTACAAAGGCTCTTTTATAGCGAAGTCTTCTTCTCTTGGACTTCTTTCTTCTGTGTTTCTTTGTAGAGACAATAACAAGATTGTGCTTGTTGTGTGAGGAGATTTTAAAACAAATCCCAGCCTTCAATTTCTTTTGTGCTTCTTTGGAGTCAATCATAGCCATCGAAAATACTTTGGGAATGGTGAGGGATTGCCAACTTGGCACTTATACAGCTGGGGGGGGGGGGGTTGTTGATAGAGGTCGGGTTGATTGAAATTGATTTTTCTGGGTGTCTGAGTGGTTTTTACAGGGTAGTAAGTATGGACGACATCCCTACTCTGCACCTGGGTTTTGTTTTGGGCGGGAAGAATGAAGTTTGGGTAAGTTGGCAGCTTTGGCCCCTCATCTCTTATAACTTTGTTGTAATTTTTGCCTCTTTTGTGATATATCTTTAGGGTTTTTGCAGAATGGCCCTTAAAGTTAAGTTATTACTTACCTTAATTTTCGATTTTTAGCCCTTTGTCTTTTGGTAACACGTCTTAAGGCTTCGGTAGTTTTTAGTCCCTCAAGTTGTTTTTTTTCATGTGGTTGACTTTAGACTTTGACTTGACTTGGTCTTTTCCATCCCTTGCTTGGTTTGGTTTGTTTTTGGCTTTCTTTTTGAATATCCGTTCCTGCACAATTCAAATGCAAAACATACAAATACAATGTATTTTTGGTATGTTTTTAGTCATTTAAGTCCGTCTTTAATGGAAAATGGTATGTGTTATAGCACATACCAAAATCCCCCATACTAAGGTATTGCCGTGTCCTCACGCAATGTTATGAAGTAAACACTCAAGAAAACTAAGAATCTCGAACCCCCTCGACTAATTACCTCGAAAAGTAGCTAAGTGTTCGTCAAGGGGAACTAAAGAATCAATAGCTTCGACGGTCCTGTTTTTACCCAAATTTTTTAATGTACACTAACTATCCTTAATTTTTAGGATTTTCCTTTTCTTTTCTTGACTGCCTGGTTTGAATTCCTTTACATATATAATCATTGTGATATAGATGAGAAGCGTCCATAGAATAATCTACGGATGTCCTGACGGATAAATTCATCGTCCCCGATTTTTCACTAGATCCAAACCAAGCAATTAAACAAGATCATTTGCCAATATAAGTATAAATGTTGAGCACTTCATAACTTATGACTTGTGAACTTTTAACTCCCAACATGGATACATGATTTAAATATGTGTACTCATTTTAACTCAACCATAGATCAACTTATTTCCATAGTCGTAATTCAAGATGAATCAAGACTCAAAGCAACAACTTATTAGGCCCTTGTAACTTGATTTTAAAGAACGAAATTTTAACTGTAGAACTTTTTGCAACATCATCATCATCATAATCATAAGTTCTTAAAGCTAGGAATGCGTTGCTTAGTTGAAAACACTAACTATGCTCTCGCTCTAGTAGTTGGATATCACAACCACACGTCCGGTGGTTCTTTGTTTGAAAACCCACCCCGTTGCTAGCATAGTGGGGAATTCCACATCAACACCTTCTTCACTAATAGGGCTAGGATAGTGTCTTAGTTTGAACCCTCACTAGACCTCGTTCTCTGGGGAGATTTCACAACACACCAATCCCTAGAAGTTAAAGATGTCGTAGTTTGAACACTCACTCGTGGTTAGCGGAGTGGGATATCACGGACACATCTTTTACTTGCTCTCATATAATCAAATGTAATGCTTCATTGGCATAATTTCAATAGTCATGCATGTTTTGGCATTCATAGTTCTTTCATGCTTTTTGGGCATTTTATCTTTTCAAATTTATTAAGAACAGAATAAACCTTGCTTTTAAAGGAATCAAGTTACAATTTGAAGCTTTTCTAAAAAAATCGATTGACTTAGTTGAATTTAAATGGAGCACGTATGATTAGGTGGATAAAGCTTATGGGAGAAAATGCAACAAGTTACCTCATATATGCTTTAGAAGAATCTTGATCAGCACATTAACTTATATTTAACTCTCTCACTTCTTGGTTTTCACATTATTAAAATTCGAAGCAATAGAATTCGTGAAAAGCTTAGCCTGCAATTGAGGAACTTGTAGGTGCTACAACACGCTTCGATTCGAACTGTCAAAAATTATTCTCAATTCTACCCATTTAGGAAAGACGGAAACTGTGACAATACATTATTTTATTTTTGAGAAATTTTAATTTTTTTTCATTTTTTTTGGTATTTTTACAAAAATTTGGTGGTAAAAACAGGATTACATGGATACAACGGCTGTGCACGGCAAAATTAAATCGAAGTATCCCCCCATACTAGAACTTAAAACTTTCGTCCTACAGATTTTGTAAGGGGCTCCATACGCAAATACTAAGGCAGTTTATTAAGTGTGCCAAAAGATAAAATTTAGTCGATTAGATTTGAGATACTGGATTACCAAAATGAAGCTGAGGTTATTGCGAACTTCTTGATATAAATACAAGCACGGGAGTCTTCACAATCCGGGCAATCCTTGTGATAATTAAACGCAAAACACGAAAACAAGGTAATGGAAGAGGCGAGCCTCCACACAACAAGAAAACACTTATTCATTTCTACATAATACTACGATAAGCATGAGGTGCCTCCCACGAAGCGCTTTGTTAAGGTCGCTATGCTTGACCCGTCCCCGAATTCATTGGTCCATGGGGAACGTCTGGAGATCTGGGACTACCAATTGTGGTACGTCCCCTCCAAAGTAGTGTTTAATACGATGACCATTCACTTTGAAGTTTGGCCCGGAGTTTTGAGATAACCGACGGCCTGCGTTACGGAAATCTTTGTGTGATAGTGAATGGTCCACTCCAGCGGGTTTTAAGCTTGCCCGAGAAAATCTTCAATCTAGAGTTAAAGAGGAGGACTCGATCACCGACGTTGAAAACGCGGTTTTTGATCTTGGAGTCATGGATTCTCTTTGTCTTTTCTTTATAGATCAAAGAGTTCTCATAAGCTTCATCACGGAGCTCATTAAGTTCATTCAGCTGAACTTTCCTATGGTCACCAGCGGTTTTCAGGTCAAAGTTTGTGTGTTTTAAGGCCCAGTAGGCTTTGTGCTCGAGCTCAACCGGTAGATGACATGCCTTTCCATATACAAGCTTGTACGGAGTGCACCCGATGGGTGTTTTGTAAGCTGTACGGAAGGCCCAAAGTGCGTCATCTAATTTATCCGACCAAGGGAGCACGTATTACAGCCCATGGTTCCTTCAAGATTCGTTTTTCAATCCCACGATTTGGATACCGCAACTTGTCTACTTGGTGTTGTGGATGATACGCGGTGGAGAGAGATGAGTGACTCCGTATTAAAAGCATGACCTTTGCAAATTGGTCATTGCAAAAATGGGTTCCGCGATCACTTATGATTGCACGAGGGGCACGAATCTGGCGAAGAGAGATTTAAGAAATTTGCAAACAACTCGGGCGTCATTGGTGGGGAGCGCTTTTGCTTCAACCCATTTTGATAAAATAAGTAAACGGCCCGAAGATGTATTTTGTTGCCTTTGGATGATGGGAATGGCCCCATAAAGTCAATGCCCCAGACGTTAAAGATTTCACAAACTTGGATGGAATTTTGTGGCATCTCATCACGTTGTGAAATTTTTCCTTGACATTGGCATGAGTTGTAGTTTTTAACCAACTCATGGGCATCTTTGTAGATTGTGGGCCAAAGAATCCGGAATCAGCTGTTCTTGCTGTGTAGTTAGAACCGTGATGTCCACCGGTGGGACCATCGTGGCAAGCCATGGGATTGTCAATGTGCTTTCTTTTGCCAAAAAAACACTAACGTCGAAGTAGCATTGATTCCACACAGATTTTTAAACAGAAAGGGATCTTCCATAAATAATGCTTCACGTCTTTGAAGGAATTTCTTTTCTGCTGGGTTGACATCCCTTTGATTACGAAATTTCCCGCATGGTAGTTTGCAATGTCAGCAAACCATGGGGTACTAGCATCAAGAACAGCAATCGAACTCAGAGTTTCAAGAGGAAAATTTTCATTTATCTCCTTTGGATCGATCTCATTCTCGTGAGGATTCTCTAATCGTGATAGATGATCAGCCGGCTAGGTTTCTCACACTCCTTTTGTGCCAGACTACATCCAAGTTGAATTTTGAGGAGCCGAACCCATCGGAGCATCTCGCTTTAGAATCTTTCTTTGCAAAGAGATACTTGTTGAAGGCGGAATGTTCCGTTATACATCTGTGCATATTATTCATGACAATGTAAGATCGGTATTTTTCGAATGCTGTACACTCCACGGCTATACATTTCTTTCTCGGTCGTGGTGGTAACGTGATTCCGCCTCATTCATTGTTTTACTTGCATAATGTATAGGCCTGAAATGTTTCTCTATGACGTTGCCCCAAGACTGCACCTAAGGCGAAATCGCTTGCATCGCACATAAGTTCAAATGGTTCATTCCAGTCTGGGGCAATCAGGATTGGAAGCCTCAGTTTAGATTCTTTTTGTGAGTGTTAAATGCTTCAATACACTCTTGGAGAAATAAAACTGAGTCTCTTTTTCGAGCAAGATGGGTCATGGATGGCTATTTTTGAAGAAATTCTGGATGAATCTTCTATTAAACCCGATACATGCCCAAGAATAATAACGGACCCCTTTTACAGTAATGTCGGTGAGGAGAGCTTGGCGATAACGTCAATCTTAGATCGATCAACCTCAATTTCCCGACTTGGAGATTTTATGTCAAGAACAATGCCTTCCTTAAACCATGAAATGGCTTTTCTCCAGTTTAGGGCTAATTTAGGGTCTTCTACACCGCTTATGCATCTTTTCCAAATAGGTTATGCATGTAGAGAATGAACTTCCAAAAACGGAAAAGTCATCCATAAAACTCTTCCATCGTTTTTTCGATCATGTCGTGGAAGATTTGCATCTACATCTCTAGAATGTTGCCTGGTGCATTACAGGGGCAAAGGGCAGCGTCGGTAGCAAGGTTCCGTATTATTGGGCAAGTAAATGTTGTCTTTTCCTGATCATTTGGGTTGATGGGTATTTGAAAATAACTGAGAAACATTGAGAAAAAATAGTATTCGTTTCCCGCAAGCCTTGAGCATTTTGGTCCATGATTGGTTAGTGGAAAATGGTCCTTTCGGTGTGCTTCATTCAACTTTCTGGTTGTCAATGCTACCCGCCATCCCGTAAACTAGATCGTGTTGGGATCAACTCATTTGTCCTTTGAACTACGGTAAAACATACATTCTTGGTACACAATGTACCAGGTTTACCCAGGGACTATCATGAGATAGGTAAATTAAGTCTAGCGTCAGAGTTTTTTCAACTTCTTTTTGATGACATAGTTGGATTTTGGGTTTTACCCGTCTCTGATGTTGGACGCCTAAGGTGTGTAGTCCTCTTCCATTAGAATTTTGGTGAGTACAAAATATCTGGAGGTTAATACCCTTGATATCTGAGAGTTTTCAAGCGATGGCTCGCATGTGGGACTGCAAACACCTTTATGAGAGCGCTTTTCTCCCGGACACTTAAATCTTTAGCAATGGGACTGGTACTTGTTGTCACCCTCCAAAATAAAATTGACATATTCGAGGTGGGGAGGTAAGTCTGTGCTCTGACCTCGGGGTGTTCATAATTGATCGTTTACATCGGTTTTGGCTTCACAAATTTAGTTCTTTTCTAACCACAGGAAAATAATTTGCATAATGGTTGGGAAAGTGGTGAATAAGGGCTCACATTTTTAGATAGCTTTTCAAGAAGAAAGAATGTCCTTCTCGGGATCACATTCGGCATCATCATTCTCTGACTTATACGGAGAGTATCTGAAAGTTCAGCGCGTTTTCTTCAAGAATGAAATCTCTACCCTGGAATGGAGTGAGGGTGGAGAAGTGGTATCAACAATCGGTTCAATGTATGGAGTGGAATTTCATTTGCTAACACTTTCGAGAAACCTAAACCTCTTGAGAATATTCCTACACGCTATTCAATAATGTCGACCTTGTTACTGTTCCATGGACTGTAGGAGAAATTTTTCGTTATCACCTACTCTTTGAAGAGTCACGGATTGGGCTTCATGGTCTTAAGGTCTCTTTCACCGTTTGTACATAATCAAGGCTCTTGCGTTCTTAAAAATGGTCTTCCTAAAATCAAGGGACTCTAGGGTCGGCATCATAGTAAACTACCACAAAATCGGCTGGGAAAAGTAGAAGGTTCCAACCTTCACAAAAAACATCTTCGGCTTTGCCGGGTGGGAAGTAGAGAGTCGATCGGTCGGCTAACTCGAGTATCATCCTTGTTTTTGGTCAGTCTTTGGAGATTAAGCTTTTCAAAGACGTGGAGAGTGGCATTAGATTGATGCTTGCACCGAGATCTGCCAGGGCCAAGCATTCATCCAACTCTGGGAAATCACACGGTATCAGAAATCGACCTGGGTCTCCTAATTTTTTGGGAAATGTCTTTAGGATGACTGCCGAGCAATTTTCATTAACCGGTGTTTTGGTTAATTCCAAGATCTTGTCTTTGTTGTTCAAAAGCTTTCTGAACATCGGTGCAAACTTAGGCATGTGCAGGAGAGCATCCGCGAAGCTCAGCTCGAAGTGGAGATTCCGAAAAATTTCCATGAATTTCAAAGCTAAAAGGTCGTCCTTTTCGTGGATTTTTTCCTTGTTTACCCTAGATGGATATGGTAAAGTTGTTTTGGCTCTAGGCATGACAACTGGTTCATCAACTTGGACTATCGGAGGTTGGACGTCTTTGGTACTTTCGTTAGGAAGCACCGTGTCCTTTGTCACCTCGGTTTCAACTTCCACCACCGGAGGTGGAATTTGAGGTCCATCATATGAAACACCGCTTCTGGTGGTGATTGCTTTCAATTCACCCTTCGGGTTAGCAATGGTGTTGCTAGGAAGAGAACCCGAACTTGAAGTAGAAGCTTGGTTGGAATTTACGATTTTGGTGAGCAAGTCGGTTATGTTGGACATTTGGTTTTGCATGTTTTGCATAACCGCATCATTAGCCTTGACATAGCTTTCAAAATCAGTTTTTGACACACCCGAAGCTTGATGAGCTTGGTAAGTGGGTGAGATATTAACCGTGGGATGATATCATTGAGGGCTTGTTGTTGAACTGGAGTACAGGGGTCGTTGGATTTGACCCTGGTTGTAGCCATTCCTACGGTTTTGGTTTTGGTTCCAACGATTCTGATTGTTGGCTTGGCTGTTGTGTTGCATGGGAGGAAAACCGGGTGGTCTGATTTGGTTTGCCATTGGTGGCGGACGGTAACCGGAATTTCCTTGGTTGAAATTGGCTGCGGCTGCTTGCGAGACGTATTCTTGGATGTTATCTCGGTAATTGTTGCTATCGGTAGCTGGACAATTACGATTGATGTGAGGCACCAAGCAGGTAAACAGAACTTTGCTCAACCGCTTTTACGGGAGCGGGAGCTGGAACTGAAGATGTCTGCTTGTCGAGAGGTAGAGCTCTAACCATATCTTTCAGTCAGCATCTTTGGGAGATACTACGGAAGTGGAAGACGCTCGTACTTCACTTAGCAATAATGGCTTTGTGCTTCGGGTAGTGACGGAACTTTGGACTTGCTATCGATGATGCTTGTGCAATCTGCGGGACTTTTGTCCAAAAAAGTACCACCTGCGGTGTGAGTTCATCAAAGAGTCTTGATCATTAACATTTAGGCATTGTAAAATGTTTCAAGTTGGTGAAGCTCCGAGGGAAATCATGATGTGGACATGCTCGGAGAAGATCTTTGAAAGATACCAAGCCTCAATAAACGATACTCATCAAATCTTTGTTTGAAAATGGGGTAATCTCAGTTCCGAAGATTTGTCGTTTTAGAAAGGTGGGAAAAAAACTGATTGAATGAATTTAGCAACGAGGTCATCCCATGTCTGAATGATCGAGGGAGTTCATTTCTCAAGCCATATCCGGGCTTTCCCCCTCGAGAGTGAAAAGAAAAAGCCTCAACTTAATTGATGTTGGTGGGGACATTAGGATATCTCAAAGTTAGAGGTGATTTTATTGAGTAACGGATGTGGGATGTGGGTCCTCCTTTGTATGTTGAAGAACTGCTTGTTCTGGAAATGAGTTAGCAACCATGCTTGATCTAAAAATTTGTGCAGCGATTTCAGGAACAACAATTTGTCCTCGTTATTTCCCTCGGTGGGTGCTGAGCAATTCTGCCATAGTTCGATCATCAGCCATCGTATCTTTGGGAGGTTCAACAAGATTTGGAGGAACCAGAGTAACTTGTTGTTGTTGTCGTTGATGTTGCTCAGTGTAGCATAGCACAAGCAGCTGCAGTACAGCACACCCGGATGTGCGCATGCACTAAAATTGAGAAATCGAAGAGTATTTTTTTGGTTTTTCAGTTTAATTCACAATTGTTTTTTACGGGACAATGAGATAAGACAATTTTAACCAAATAATCTACTTACATTCACGGTATCGCAAAAAGATAAACGCCAGGTGAGCGGAGGAGAGGGAGTAGGATATGCGGCGAAAGCTTATTTCTCCTTTCGGGTCGTCCAGTTCCTAGGATCAAACCATCCCTTATACCCACTTTTTTTTTTGTTTATACTTTCAAGGTGAGCGTACGTCGTTAAAGGACACAAATGGAAAGTTTTACTTTTTAATTCTTTTGAATCGGATGTTGGGAACCAACAAGTTACCGGGAAGTTATTTTGATAATAACTCAATTGAGATATTATTTTTTGGTATTTTACCAATTTGTGAATTTTAATTTCTTTTTATGGACAATGTAATTATATTTTTGGTTTTTCTTTTGTTTTATATGATAATCTATAATTAATGAAAAGAAAATAAAAAATATTTTTGTTTTGAACTTCCTATTTTATATATATATAATATATCATATTATATATATATAATATATTATTTTATTTTATTATTATTTATTATTATTTTTTTCCAGAGAAAATATTCACAAATTCAAACACAAATTTTCGAAAGTAACGATAATCGTTTTCAGCTTCTCCGGCAGCGACGCAAAAATTGACTCGCTTCTTCTCACCCCTTAATATATACCAATAAATATAGACATATATATAAATATATAACAAGGAACAAAATCCGCGAGATCAATGAATCCGGAAGCAGTATAGAGTGTTCCCGGGTCGTTATGTCCCAACGAGGCTAAAATGGAAAATCGAATAGACGATTGATGATTGATGTTTGAATATGACAAAGATTTGATTGAGTATTAAACCTAAAAAAAACAAATAAACACAAAGATAATCAAGGAACATAAGCTAGAACAAGCATATAGTAGGAAATAGTGAAAAAAACACCTATAACTTTTTTAAAGTCTAAACTCCAAATAATGCTCAAATAAGCTTGAGGACAACCAATAAGCTGAGCTCGCTCTTACTAAGCAAATTCAAAATAGCAAATTAAGCTATTTAAAAAAGAGATACTCCAGCCAGCACTAAAACAAACTGTACTAACAATTTTATAAACATACCAGTACTAACTTGGAGTTAGTTTGCTGCTAGCTTTAGGTTAGTACCCGCGTAGGCAATAAAACACAAAGAGAAGCAATAAAATAAGCAAACAAGCTAAAACAGAAGTTTAACTACCCAAAATAAGCACTTAAGCATAAGATATATGCAACCGATAGACTATAATGATAAATAACGCCTAGAAAACTAAACTGATAAAACTATTGAATAATACTGTGAAAAGGAAAATAAGCTTAATTAAGTTTAATCCTAAAAACTGTAAAGGGAAAAATGGTTTATCTAACTCTAAAAGCTAAGGAAATTTTAATATAGCAGAAATAATAGATGGTAAGCTAATTGAACACAAGTACTTACAGTTTTACTAACAGTACTAACTTGGTGTTAGTACTGGTAGCTTTAAGTTAGTACTGTTCTAAAAGTGAACTAGCAATACTAACTACAAGTTAGTACTGCTAGTTGAAAATACCCCTTAAAAATTATTTTTCTTTCAAGCTAATTAAAAACAGAATATCAAATAACATAATTAATAACTTATAAGGCGACTTTTAATCAAGAATATGCACTTAATAAGCTGAAATTGGTCCTAGCAGTGTTAACTTCATAACTAGCAGTAGTTTTATCAAAGATGAAGACTAACAGTACTACTTGATGTGAAAGTTGCAACAAATCCACTTTTAAATTAACAACTAAGCAAGTTATGCAGCTAAAACTGTTCTGACCATTAAATAAGAACATAAGAAAAAGAGAGGACTTACAACACCCCTTGCTCAAAACAGGGTCAAACAATAATGTCTACAAGCCTTAGCTTGCATAAAAACATGTCATAGTAGTGTCCATAAGCCCAATCCCAGAACTGGCTTATCATCCATAAGTTAAGCATGTTCGGTGTATTTGAGGAGTGATTTTTTTGTGATTTTCTTTAAAATACTTAACTTTTTATTTGTAACTTATGATAACTGGCTTATAAGTAAGCTGTGTTGAGAGCTTTTTAAACACAAAACAATACAATTGAGAAACTTAGCACTTGGAATTGTAAATTGACTTAAAACTCAAATTTGCATTAAAACTTGAAAATGTTACAAAGCTGAAAGTAAAAGCTGTAAGTGACTGAAAATAAGCTAAGTTATAAAAAACTAACAACTAACTAGTTTCTAACATGCCTCAAAGGCTTACAAAAAGGCTCTTTTATAGCCGAAGTCTTCTTCTCTTGGACTTCTTTCTTCTGTGTTTCTTTGTAGAGACAAAAACAAAGTGTGCTTGTTGTGTGAGGAGATTTTAAAACAAATCCCAGCCTTCAATTCTTTTGTTGCTTCTTGGAGTCAATCATAGCCATCGAAAAACCTTGGGAATGGTGAGGGATTGCCAACTTGGCACTTATACAGCTGGGGGGTTGATAGAGGCATAGTGGTTGAAATGATTTTTCTAGGGTGTTGAGTGGTTTTGCAGGGTAGAAGTATGGGACGACATCCCTACTCTGCACCTGGGTTTTGTTTTGGGCGGGAAGAATGGAGTTTGGGTAGGTTGAGATATTGGCAAAGTAATGTAATGTAATAAAGCGAAAAATTTCCTTGAAAAAGGTGAGTTCATATATAACTGATAGATTGTACATCATCTAACTTAATAGATAGATATTTACATTTATGAAAATTGTGGGTTGTTATAGTGTGTGTGTGTAAGAGACGAATTGGGTGGGTGATGTTATTAAACAATTTTTGTTTTGAACACATTCACCCCCTGAAGTTATAAACCCTTTTAAATTTTCTAATATAAGATTTATTAGGCAATACAAGTTTAACAATTGGCACAAATAGTCCCTAATGTTTTAACTAGCATACCTAACAACTTAAATTCTTCTCCTATAAGTTTTATTAGGCAAATATAGTTTAATAATTGGCACAAGTAGTCCCTAATGTTTTTAACTAGCATACCTAAAAACTTATATTTGCACATTTACTCCCTAAAGGCATAAACACATAACATATAAGGCACACATAAGCTAAACTTAATTAACTTTCCTTAAGAATGATATTCCGTTATTGTTTAAAAACCTTTTTCCCTTTAATCACATTATTATTATGAAGAAGATATTTGACATTTTCTCCCCCTCAAACAATGACCCGTTTTCTAGTTAAAGAGTTGTAGTCGTTGTTTGAGTGGTCAAATGTCTTTGAAAAGCATTTTCTGATGAAGCAATGTTTTATTTTGAAAAACAAACACCAATTAAATAAGATTTCTCTTATTTTCACACATAAGTGCACTGACACGTACACTTATGGTAATATAGGAAGCACAGGTTGTGATGCAAAGTAATCACAAGCCTTTGCATGGTCATAAAGTAGACCATGCCCGAGAATAAATTCCCGTTATGAGGTCAAGTTTTCTTTTTGAAATACTTGCCTTTAAGATGATGACCGGGTTGCTATCTGAAATAATAGCAAGCCATATTTGGCATGTTTTGAAAACTTTTAAACTTCCGTTCGAACTTCATTTACAGCCTCGTATCATTATTAAATGACATTTCTAAGACTGTAAATGTTATCATTTTTCAGAAGACATTCCATTATTACCTCTTTTTATATTTTTCACATTTTTTAATTTTTTCTTTGGTTTTAAAGATTTTATATTTTTGTATTTTGATTTTATAAAGGTTTTCTGAAAGTGAAAAATCTTTTTGATTTTTCTGGTTTTTAATATATATACATATTATATACAAGATATGTGAATAGGTACCACCACTATTCTTCAGCTTCATCTGCCAGTTGTTTCAGGATCTTCTCGTGAGATCAATGAGATTGCTATTGTCGTTAAGATCTTGTGGTCTTGGTCTCTGAATTTGTTGTAGGCTTGTTCCTTCATGCTTTGTGATCTTTGATCTTGAGCCTTTGTCATTGTCTTTTGACTTTCTGTTATGTCCGAGATCTTTAAATCTTTTCCTTACTTGTCTTGATCATCTTTGCCACCTTGCGATCTTGTGTTCTTGACCAATATGCTCATACTTTGCATCATTCTTGTAAGCTTGCTAACAATCTACCCTTGATAGACTTGATATCTTTGAAGAAGATCTGGTATATCAGGAGTTTGTGCGGAAAGTCTTTGTCTTTAATTCTCGAGCTTTCATGATTCCTTGGAATTTGATGCTTATCGATTATCTTTCGTAGTTTGAGCATGGAGAATGTGGTAATGAATCCGACTTCGCTGGAATGAGGCATCACCATTCTCCATATTTATTGTAATCCCATGAAATAAAAACAGTTAGCATAAAGCGGCGTGAACGATTTATGGCTTTGTCATTCGTCCGGATTTGGTTAGATTAACCTCCGGTTCCGTAGGACCATTTTACAGTATAAATACTGTACCTGTGATCAGGTAGATTCAAGAAATCTCCTTGAAGGGTTTCAAGCTCAATGTAGGGTCTTCTAAACACAGATGTTTTGATTTGCCATGCTTGCTACTTCTCTAATACCGGAACGTTCAAAGCAGACAACACGATAAGAGTGAATCGGTTAGTTACATATCTTTCTGTTTATTTAGTCATTCATTTATAGGTCTTTATCGATATCCAGTTGACACAAGCTTGATTCATATAGAATCTCGCAAGTCACCTACCGCAGTGCTGTTTGATGATGACACTGGAAGGATTTCCATTCGTCACTGTGAATACCAAAAGTATCACTTCTGAAGTTCTGGCAGAATCACATAGGTTATTGCGTTGGACTCTTGTGAATGCCTCGCGAAGGTGTGCGGGAAGAGGACACTCCGGCAACGACGGAGATTCCAGGGTTGGCGTGAGTACGAGGAGGGGTCTCTTGCGAGTGACAGCGCCCGCGAGAGAGTGCGCGAGGAGTGTAGGGATGGGGGGTGGAGGTTGACGGAGACGCCAAGGTGTCAGGGAGAGGAGTAGAGTAGGGAGCCTCTAACAGGGCGACCGGCTAGCTCCAACCCATTGACCAGCGGGGCGATGCGAGGTTTCCTGGGGAACGGGGGCGGGCGGGTTCTTACTTGGTTCTTCTCTTCACTGTCCTAGTGGCTTTCGCCTTTTGCTACTTGTGCCCCCTCACTTTCTTTCTCGCTTTACTCTCCTGCTGCTGACTTTGTGAAATTTTAAATATTTTATGTGGGTTCTACATGTGTTTGTCATTGAATGTGTCCTAATGAGATTTTTATTTTTATTTGATGATTCTTGGCTCTAGACTCGATTAGTGCGTTTTGGTTTTTAGTATCGAAGAGGCTGGAGCAGACTGTCCACCTATTTAATAACTAACTAACTCGGAGTGAGATGTCAAATAGTAGTCAAGTGTATCTCGTGGACAATGAGACAAGTTCTTTTGAGATAACTCGAATTGGCTGGGGGAGGGTTGTTGCATTGCATCACTGGGTTCCTGTTGTGTCTTCAAAGTCAGCATCAACATTGTGATTCTGACAGCATATGTATTGACCCGGTTTCTGCTAAGTTGTGTGGAGGCCCCAAAGGCTTCTTTCTTTTACCCCTTTATCCATTACATTTCTTTTTAATTATTTCAACCCTCAATGCTTACCATAGACAGTCATTACTACACACCTTGTTGTGATGTTCTAGTGTTTAGCTCTATCTTAAGTCGGGCATTTTCCCTTATACATCATCATACCTAAGGGACTGCTATTTCTAACTATGAATGTCCTTGGGTAGATCCCTCCAGTTCTGTTGGATCATAAAGTCAAATACCTAAACCTTACCCTTAGACTTCAGAATCGTGTGATTTAAGATGTTGAGGGTAGAGATCGTTACCATAAAACTTTTCGAAGAGTATCAAGCACGTTTAGTCGATTAGATCTCTTTATTATTTTCAAGATCTACATTTTAATTACATTTCTCCCTTATTTTAAATTCTAAGTCACTTAGATTTTGAAATATTGTGTGATTAAAATTTGTCTTGAAAAGGCCATGGGGAAAACTTTTTCTTAGCATGAATTACATGGAACATAAACTTGCTCCCCCTCAATTTTACATATGTTTGACACCAAAAACAATGATACCAAGTTGTAAAATGTATTAAAATGAGTTGAAACACTTAGTCATGTTATAACTATCATTCTATTGAAATGGTCTCTTATTATTCTTGTTGTTATTAAGAGACTTTTTGGGAATGGTCTGAATACATAAGAATGGTCGTGAGATGATGTATCCAATCATTAAATGTTGTTTTCGAAAAAACTCCCCCTTGAAAGATGGAGTGTTGAACACACAATTTTTGAAAGATTATGAATTGTTAGTGAGATATTCTTTAAAAAAAAATTGTGTACAAACATTTGAAAAAACATCATGGTTAGAGACTTCTCTTCCAACTATAAGGGTTAAGCGACTTATGCGTAAACTATCCTTTCTTTTTTTAAGCTTAAAACTTTGATTGTCCTTGTAAGAGCAGCTCAAGACCGAGAAAGTTGGAATTTCTGTTGTTAGGATAAGTTATCTGTATGGATAAACTTTCCTTTATTTTAAGTCCGGGTTACGTACTGATATTTGCACATAAGCCTTCAAGAAAAATTAGAAATGACATGTTTTGAAAGCATTTGAAACTCATGTTCGAACTTTTTCCAAAATATTTTTTTTTACACGCCCGTGTCGATATAATCTACATTTTCTAGGTACGTAATTGTTATCGATTCCAAGAGACATGTCGAGAAGAATATTTTTTGAAACATTTTCTGATTTTTTGATTTTGTATTTTCTTTTTGAAATTTTATATTTTTGTATTTTTCTTTTATAAAAAATATTTACATGTTGATGTTTGATGAGGTATCAAGCAGATTCTTTTGTCAGAACCTCCAGTTCTGCTGGAGTCAAACATCTCATACCAATGCGTCTGACGAGATACTGATACCTTTCTTTGGGAAGGGCTTTAGTAAACTGTTCATCCATTTGGTATTCAGTTCTGACAAAGTACAATTCAATTATACCATTTTTAACCTGTTCCTTTATGAAGTGATACCGAGTATGGATATGCTTGGTACGGAAGTGCTGCACGGGGTTGCATAAGATTGATATGGCTGACTGAGAGTCACAATACAACGGTATTTTGTTGTAGTTGAAGCCATAATCTTGAAGTTGTGTCCGCATCCACATTACTTGAGCACAACTTGCAGATAACGCCACGGTATTCAGCCTATGCGGATGAAATTGCAGTTCAATCTGCTACTTCTTTGACCATCAGTGACAACTTATCTCCTAGGATTTTGTTATTCCTCCAGAAGTGCTTTTACGAGTATCAAGGCAACCTGACATGATCGGCTCTGAAAAAGCTGTTAGTTCAAAGCTAGAACCCTTCGAATACAAGAGTCCCATGTGAATGGTACCTCTTAAGTATCGAAGATCCTTTTAACACCTCTTTGAGGTGTTTTTCAGTCGGTCTTGCTTGATATCTTGCACAATAACATACAGCTTGCACTATGTCTGGTCTACTAGATGTCAGATACATGAGTGACCCGATTTTGCTACGGTAGTCAGTTTGGTCTACGGGTTCACCACTCAAGTCTGCATCTAATTTAGGTTTCGTAGCCATTGGTGTACCAATGCTTTGTCCTTTTTCCATACCATGTTTTTTCAGAATCTCTAAGGTGTACTTGGCCTAATTGATAAAAATACCGCGTGGGGATTGGTGGATCTAAAGTCCTAAAAAAAATTTCATTTCCCCCATTAAGGACATCTCAAATCTACCGTGCATTAATTTTTCAAAACGTTTTGAAAAATTTAGGGTTTGTGGAACCAAAAATAATGTCATCAACGTAAATCTGCACAAGTAGAATGTCTTCCCCATATCTTATTCGTGATAAGGTGGGTAAATCATACCTTTAGTAAAAAACCTTTGGATTTATGAATTTTTCAAGAGAGAAACAGAGAGAGAAAAGTGGTTAAATTACTTGCAATGGAAATGTTTACAATATGATCCAACACCCTCTCCTTCCTTGGAGAGGGGCTATTTTATAGTGAAGGACTAAAAGGCTTGCATGCTTTAGTAATTTTACGGGCCGGCTCGGTTTTACTTGGGCTTTCGCCCGATACAAATCATTGACGATTGATTTATAAATAAGAGCCCGTTTACCTGTCCTAGCCTTATAAACGTATATTAATTTAGTGGACCGAGAATAATATAATTATGAACGAAACTTCCATTGTTTCGACTCGATATTTTGAGGCTTAACTTGAACCATGCCCGAGAATAAATTCCCCTTTATGAGGTCAAGTTTTCTTTTTGAAATACTTGCCTTTAAGGGATGGAAGCGGTAGCTATCTGAATTAATTGCAAATTCCCCCCCCCCCTTCCCCCCCCCCCCCCCCCCCACCCCCCCCCCCCTCCCCCCCCACTCCCCCCCCCCCCCTTCCCCCCCCCCCCCCCCCCCCCCCCCCCCCCCCCCCAAATCCCCCCCCCCCTACCACCCCCCCCCCCCCCCCCCTTTCCCCCCCCCCCACCCCCCTTTCCCACCCCCCCCTTTCCCCCCCCCCCCCCCTCCCCCCCCCCCCCCCCCCCCCCCCCCCCCCCCCCCCCCCCCCCCCCCCCCCCCCCCCCCCCCCTCCCCCTTTTTCCCCCCCCCAACCCCCCCCCCCCCCCACCCCCCCACCCTCCCCCCCACCCCCCCCCCCCCCCCCCCCCCCCCCCACCCCCAATTTACTAAACCTGTGAATTCACCAACTTTATGTTGACGTTTTAAAGCATGTTTTTCTCAGGTCAATAAGGTACAAGAAACAAGGATACATTGGTGGTCGTCATTTTGAAGTCATTTCTATAAAGATTTGAGTGCATTACATTTTGGAAACATTGTTATGTCTTAAAATCTTTACTTTTCATGGATGAACTATTTAAGCTTCGGCTATTGTAACAAACGAATCTATTTAATCCAATGTATCAATTTTAAACGACTCATATAGAGGTCGTTCTCATATCTTGTGCTATTGATCTATGAAGTAACATTCCCCAACCCATATTTCCGCTGCGACCCATTTTGGGGGTGTTACATTGCATTCCCAGCTTGTTGATCAGAAATTCAATTCTTTCTCTACACAGGGCTTTATTGAAGATGTCCGCTAGCTGATACTCCGTGTTGACAAAGTAAAGCTCTACTACTCCATTCTCCACTTGCTCTTTGATAAAGTGGAATCTGATGTCAATATGCTTTGATCGAGAATGTTGAACGTTGT
The DNA here is from genome assembly GCA_026074375.1 of Tanacetum coccineum. Taxonomy (NCBI): domain Eukaryota; kingdom Viridiplantae; phylum Streptophyta; class Magnoliopsida; order Asterales; family Asteraceae; genus Tanacetum; species Tanacetum coccineum. Next base: position 25,405 of record BQNB010052300.1, read on the forward strand.
TGCAGCATAAGGCAATAGCGCTTTTGTTATCACAATACATTAGAATTTTATTGAATCCAAGACCATAGTCGGTAAGTTGTGATCTCATCCAAAGGACTTGAGCACAACAGTCAGACAAGGCTATATATTCAGCTTTCGTACTGGATATCGTAGCGCTTTTCTGCCTTTTTGATGACCAGCTAACAAGTATGTCTCCCAATAATTGCATACTTCCAGATGTACTTCGTCTAGTATCTTGGCAACCCGCGTGATCAGCGTCTGCATAAGTTGTTAGAGCAATAGAAGAATCCTTTGGATACCAGAGTCCCCGATTTACGGTTCCTCGTAGGTATTTAAAGATCCTTTTTACAGCATGGAGATGCTTTTCGATAGGCTTTGCCTGATACTGGGCACACATGCATACATCAAATGTTAGGTCTGGTCTACTGGCTGTAAGATATATGTGGTTTCCAACCATTCCACGATAGTGTGTAGGGTCAACGGCTTTCCCTTGTGGATCTTCATCCAGTTTGGATTTCTCCACCATGGGAGTATCGACGGGGTCGCTAGATTCCATACCATATTTTCTCAATGATTCTAGAGCATATTTAGATTGGTTTAAAAAGATGCCTTTGGGACTTTGTCAAATCTGTAGTCCTAGAAAAAAATGATATTTTGCCCATCATTGACATCTTAAACTTTAAACACATTATTTTAGAAAATTGGTCACATAATTTAGGTGTAGTAGACGCAAAGATTATATCATCAACATAGATTTATACCAGGAGAATATCTTTGACTTGTCTTCTGATGAATAATGTGGGATCCACGGTTCCTTTAGAGAATTCCTGAGAGAGTAGAAACTTCGACAATAGATCATACCACGCGCGAGGAGCTTGTTTCAACCCATAGAGAGCCTTCTTAAGCTTATACACATGATTCGGATTGTCTTGATCCACAAACCCGTCCGGTTGGCTGACATAAACTTCTTCGCGCAGAATGCCGTTCAAGAATGTCGTCTTAACATCCATTTGGTAGACGATCATATTCATGTGAGCAGCATATGCGAGGAAAATTCGAATAGCATCAAGTCTAGCCATTGGAGCAAAAGATTCCTCAAAATCAATTCCCTCTTCTTGACGGTAACCACGAGCAACCAAGCGAGCCTTGTTCTTTTGAATTCCTCCCATTTCATCAAGTTTTACCTTATAAATCCATTTTAAAGTAATAATCATCACTTTATCTAGACGAGGAACGAGTTCCCAGACTTCAAGACGATCAAATTCATGTAACTCCTCTTGCATTGCTTCAATCCAACATGCTTGAGTTAATGCGTCTTTATAGTTCTTTGGTTCAACTGATGTGAGAAAGGCATCGTAGTAACAAAATAAGGCTTGTTCATGGAATTGGAGTCTTGTGGAAACAGGTCTTTCGAGTTCACCAATGATGTTGTCTAAAGGATGATCCTTGGTCCATTTGGTAACGTGTTCTGAGTTTGGAGCAGCAGTATGCACAACAGTAGGAATAACATCCGAAGAAGAAGATGCTTCAGAATCGTTTTCTGGGATTGGAATACCAAAGAACGGATCATTATTCATGTGTGCAATATCTAAATCATGATTGTCTTCTTCAACATCGTTAAGAATGATAGGAGATTGAGTTTCGGGTGTTGTTTGAGAGTTACTAGGTGATGGTGCATCTTGGTCGACTGTGGTTGAGGAAGGTTAACCAGTTAATACAGCGGGAACTGGAACAGCTACTTCATCAATTAGAGCAATGGCTTCAGGGGCTGGGTGATCAACACTTGGTGGAGGGGTGAGTAATTCATCAAACAGTGGTTGAAACAAAATATCCTAATCAGTTCTTGAAGGTGGTACAAACGGTGTTGAAAGAGGAAGGTTTGGCACGAGTCCTGAACTGATTGTTGCAGGAGTCATTTCATGAAGTGCGGGTCCTAAATTGCTGTGTTCAGAAGCCATTGCAGTCAGCTCATCAAAATCTACATGAATTGTCTCAATGATTCGTCTGGTACGTCGGTTGTAAATTCGAAATGCTTTCTTTGTGGGTGCATAACCAATGAAAATACCAATATCAGCCTTCGGTTGTAACTTACCCAAATTCTCACTATCATTTGTCGGATAGCAGAGTGCACCAAATACATGGAAAAATGATAGGTCAGGAGGTTTGTCATGTAAAAGCTCATATGGTGTTTTGCCGTGACGAAGGCGTATGATGGAACGATTTTAGGTGTAACATGCGGTAGCAACTGCTTCTGCCTATAAAAATAACAGAGCTTTTGCATAAATCAACATTGTGCGGGCAGCTTCAATTAGCGTACGATTACGTCTTTCAACGACACCATTTTGCTGTGGAGAGCGAGCAACAGATGTTTCATGAGAGATACCAATCTTCTCATAATATTCACGCAAAGTTTGATTAACAAATTCAGTTCCATTATCTGTTCTGATTCTTCGGACAGTCACTTGAAGCCGCACTTGGATCATCTTGAGAAACTTGATTATGAAATCTGGAGCTTCATCTTTTGACCTTAAGAACTTAACCCATGTGAATCGAGAGTAATCATCGACAATGACGAGGATGTACTTCTTTCCATTAACACTCGCGACACGCATTGGTCCACAAAGATCCATGTGCAAAAGATAGAGTTTTTCTTGGTTGGTGTCTTCAGATTTAGGTTTGTGGGGTTTCTTCTTGCTTTTACCCATTGCACAAGCAGAACACAAATGGTCCTTTTCAAATTTAAGCTTAGGGAGACCACGAACAAGACCGTGTCTAGCTAAGTGGTTAATTGCACCAAAGTTCAGATGAGACAGACGTCGGTGCCATAGCCAGGACTTAGTCTTTGAGGCCTTTGACAAGAGACATATGGGAGAGGACGCCATCATATCTCCAAGAGACAGAGTGTACAGATTGTTGCCTCGAGATCCAGTCAATAGATCAACACCTTCTAAATTACGAATGAAGCAGGTGTGTTGACGAAAAGCAACTTCAAGGTTCGAATCACAAAATTGCCCAACGGAGAATAAGTTGTGTCCAAGTCCTTCCACGTAGTAAACCCTTGATATCGTAACATTCCCAATCTGATAATCACCATAACCCAATATCTTTGCCACGTGATCATTTCCGAATTTGACTGTACCCAAAAACTTATTGACGAAATTGGTGAGCTGAGAGCGATCTCCGGTCATATGCTTGGAGCAGCCGGAGTCCAAATACCAGAGAACAATTTGGACGACCTGCATTCATCAAGAGAGGAAGATGGAACATCAAAAACTATGGATCCCCAAGATTGACTGGGTTCCTTTTTGTTAGCAGATACAGATTTAAGAACCTTAGATTTGCTAACAGGAACATTAGTTTTAGATTTCCTAGGTTTTCTTGAGTAAACCAATGTTACAACAGGCTTAGGTGTTTTATTTTCTAGATCAGTTAGTTTCCTAAGGGGTACTTTAGTAGTTGTGGTAATCCTAGTTAAAGGGCACGCTTCCACTATGTGTAGGTATCGGACCAGTAGGTCTCCAATGTATCCAGATTTGGTAAAACCTTTCTTGTTGGTTTCCAAACTTTTCTCTTTGAACTTTTCTTAACAGATTTAGTTGTATTTACGAGCATTCACATTATGAAAAAAATCAAGAAACAACAAATCATGATTATCAGAAAGCATGCAACCATTACACTTAACACATTTAAGTTCAGAATTCGCATTAAGCTTGGAATGCTGCATATAAGCAGTTCCTTTAGGTTTAACAACACAGTCTTTATTTTTCAAACTAGATTAAACTTTCCTAGGGTGGGCTTCTACTTTATTATTTTGAGAGCTACTTGGTGTTTTCCGATTCTTATCTTTCTTTGTATTACCTGAAGGTTGTGATCCACTAGCACTAGTAGACGGTTTAACTCCTGTAGAAGACAACATAGGTTTGTTAGAAACTAGGTTTGATGTAGAGGTTGTTTTGAGTGTTATGTATCTATGGGATTGTGACGGGCTCAGTGAATCTAACTCTTTTGTCCTTGTTCTTTGGGGTCACATCCACTAATTTTCCATCAGTATTGTTGACACTTGGGTAGGTTTTACTGATGTGTGTAAGCAACTCCTGAATTAGTTTAGCATACCTACAGGCAGATTATAAGGAATGATCTAGTAGATATTTTGATTTAACATGTTTAACTAGATCCCTAAGAACTGTAGCTTCTTCTTGAGTGTGCTTAATATAGGCAGTTGTGAGCTGTCTTTTTATTCACAATTTAGGGTTTATTGGTGCACATCAATCTTAAGTTTTTCTAGATCACTAGGGTGTTTTGTAGAAATCGTTTTTAACTTAGCTTTTCCTTTTAAGTTTCCTTAAAATCATCTTAAGTCTGTAATTACAAAACATTTTTCCTGAAGAACTAGCATTAAATTCGGAAGATTTTCCACAAAACTTTAGATTGAATTGATAGATTAATCATTCGCATTATTCTTTTGATCGATTACGTGCTGGTTTAATGTGTCATAAGTTGCTTATAGGTCTGTTTCAAATGCACATTCTTAGCAATAACGCTTTGGAACACCTATGATCCAATTCAATATTTATTGTTTAAAATATCTTCTAAGTCTTTTTTATCTGATCCTCTTTCATTTTTTCCTCTAGAGATTTTAATTATCTCTTTCAAATTCTTTAATGATTGTGTCTTTTTCTTTAGACTGAGCGTTTAATTCATTTAATTCAAAAATTGATCAAAACTTGGAGCACTTGATTGGAAACAAAATTGTTCCTTGGGAAAAATTTCTTGATTAAGGTGTATATCAACTTCTATAAGCAGTGCATGTTTTTTTTAACGAGTGGTGAAACTTTGAACAGTTTATTGTAAATCTCTCTTTTCAACGAAATCACCTTTTTGTTGAGAGCTGAGTCTCAAGTTTGAGAGACAATTTTACACATTCATGCTATTCACAGAGCAATTTTCCCACAGAAGATGATTCACAATAGTCGTTCTCGATATCTTTTGCTAATAAAATTGTTTCCAAGAGTCGTTCGTTTTTCGTTCAAACTTGATTCATTTTAAGCTTCATAATGTTTTTGACTCTAAACGTTATTGTTCCACAACCTGTTTCCATTTGATGGAAGACATTTTGGACTCAGAAAGTTCATCAAATCATAATACTGATCGATGTATTAAATAAGTCCTTCAGAGCTTTTACAAATGGAATTATTTCATCCCTAAAACAAGCTTTTGTATGTTTGAACCCCCACGAGCCTTCAGTGATGGTTGTGGGTATGGTTCTTACTTTGACAACACGTCAAAACCAGCATAAAAGATGGTGTTTTTAAGTTTCTTCAAACTCATATTTAACATGCTAACTTTAGGAAGTTCTTTGTGGTAACCTCAAACTTTGGTGTGTCTACTAGAAAGAGTGGGGTTTTGAGGGGAAGAATTCTACAAATTTCTTGAGACCAATGGCATGTTCTGGCAGATAATTCAAGTTTGGGGAATCAAATTCCATGTTTGTCAAAATACTTGAGAAAGGGTTGATTAAGGACATACCTAATCTGGACTAGTATAGTATTACTTTCGTTTCTATCATATAATAGGATCTTTTTGTTTTAATAAGCATTTTTGATACGACTCTCTTCTGCAAAAAAAGTATAAAAAAAAAAAAAAAAACATAAAAAAAAAAAAAAAAAAAAAAAAAAAAAAAAAGCATTAGGGTCTCTTCGGAGTCAGGATATCACAATTCGCACTTGTTATGTCTTGATTACTTTACCATTATAAAGCTTTGGTTTCCAACTATAGTGCTTCTTCAGATAGAAAAGGATTTTGAAAACCTAGAGCTTGTTTAGGGTATGATCATAGAACAAACTTAGGTTATTGTCAATCTTATTTACCATAATTTGTGAAAGATTTGTGCAGATTGATCTGCTTTTAAAACACAATTATTATCTAGTTGTTTGATCTTTTTTTCTAACGTAATCTCTTTATCGGGAGTGTTCCTAGATTCCTTCGTTTTAAAATCATTTTTTGAGTAAGAGTAAACTGCCCACCCTCTTTTCATTAAAGATTCCTTTTATTTTAAATGTCAGAAAGAGTTAGTTTAAGACGATCTTTCTCTACAGACTGTGCAGTGGAATATGATACGTTAATCATTACTCCTTATAATCAACACTTTTTGTACGTATTTTAAAACTTTAACTTGTTCTTTATATCTTTCAAGCTCAGCAGTTAAAGTATCATTGACACTTTTATTGTCCAGATTTATCTTGGTACAATTAACTACTTTGGTTTTCAGTTGTTCAATCACATATAATATAAGTGCATCTTGTTGTGTAGATAAGTTAAAACTCTGAATAGCTGCCTGTTGTAATTCAATCACATACTGAGAATAAGGAATGATATTGCTATCACTGGTTATTTCAGTCTCTGAGTGGTTCACAACATTCGACTGTTCAGAAAACGACATCGCCTGCACGGCTTGATTATAAATGATTATTATTCATATTATCATGATTGTGTACCTCAGAGCATCTGAACCATAATGAGATAAATTCGCCATGAGAGAAACTTTGGCAGTGTTGAGTTCATCACTGATAGAGTCATAGGCAATCTAAACATAATGGCTTAATAAAGCTTGCATTGTGAGTAAGGACATGTTTGTGTGGCTCTTTGACCTTTGGATAATCCTAGATCTTGCAAAATGCTGTTTCTCCTCTGTAGAATTTGACCACTACTTTCTTGAGCTCACCTGTACCAACAACACTTTATCCGTTTAAACCAAGAAGTAATCCCGTTTCATCTTAAGGTTTAGTGCACTTGTTTAGGACACATGTGGCCTTCCCCTTTTGCAGTTGTCAAAAGATAAGCATCTTTGTTACCCAGAACTTGCTCTCCACTTGCAGCCCTGGAGTGTAGTCCTTATAGTCAACCCGCAATAAATTCGTTTTGTCCTCCCTGAATTGTTGTACGGTGACTCTTCCATTTTTAATGGATAGCTTGTTGCCTAGGGGTTTGGCCAATTCCTCAGTGTTATTGGTAGTGGGGTAGCGCGGAAGTGACAACATACAGTTCAAGAAAGACATAATGTGATGTCGGATTCAATGAGGGATCATCACCTTTCTGGAACATTTTAGAACAATTAGACCCGAGTCTGGTTGGGTAATATTCAGGTTGTTGGTTACTGTGGGTGCTTATTCCAATTGAGGGATGGATGATGACTGGAGATTATACATTGTGGTGAAATGAGGATTTGATTATCAGTAGATGGGGAAAGTTATTGAAAGTGGTGTTGAGGATTGATGAGTTAAGTATTTTTGAGGATTATAAGGTGACTCATATTGGAGACTGATATGGTGAAACTTGTGGTTGAAATTGAGTGTTTTGGTAAGAGTTTTGATGAGTTTGATAAGGAGACTGGGTCATCTGATGGGTTGCAACCAAAGCAAGCGGATCTGAGTTGCGTTCATGCATTAAACGAACCTCATTTGCGCACTGGAATTTCATGTATGTCCCAAGTATAAGCATAAAGTGATTCTAAGTTAGTTGTATGAAAATCTGAACCAGTTTGTCCATTGTCACCTCAAATTTGCTCTACTCCAGGAGGAAGAGTGTTCAAAAACGTGGTGTTCACTTGGAAATTGTTCCAGTTTCTTATTGGTAGATGTTCATGTTATCTGAGTAGCAATGAAAAGATCTAGTAGAAATACTTCAATATCTTGTAGTGTTTCCCCCATCTTCTAAGCAAATTATCGAACTTCACAGAATAAAGTTACACTCTCTTTCCTGTTTCGTCAATTGAAGTTCCTTGGTGAGAAGATGATTATTGCCCAAAGTTCCTTGGCGACTTTATGATTGCTAACCAATGCATAGACCTCAGGTGGTAGTCCTTGGAGAATGATATTTGTTGCCTTGATATCACAATCAGCTTGAATTGCTTCCGTAGCAGATAACTCAGAATATTTCTTTGGTCTTGTCACTCCATTTTCTTTAATTGAAGGCCAGATGAGTGGACCATTTTCAACGGATTCAAGAATCATTCTTCCATGTTGTCTATTCATCATTATATAAGTCCATTTATGCACTTTTCTACGAATCCAATAACTAGCTGTTTCCCCAAAATTGGGTGGACGATTGTCAGCACCCGAAAGAATTGCTTTGTCAGCAAGAGTCGTCATTGAGAAATTTGTATGTTAAAAGATTATTGTCGGATCGAACGGTGGTAGAAAGAAATTGTGTTTGATTAAGGTGTCTCTTGAGTATTTGAATTCTTGAAACTACACGGGATTTTACAATTCTTGACAAAACCAGGAAAACAAGTTAATGTTTCACGGGATTTTATAAGTCAAAGAGATAAACCGTATAATTTAGAAATTTGAGTTGTTCGGTTTTGATTAAACTTGACTAGTTCGGTTCACACTGAAATTAACTAGATCGGTTCACACTACAGTTAACTAGATCGGTTCACACTGTAACAAACTAGATCGGTTCACACTGTAACAACTAGATCGGTTCACACTGCAGTCAACTAGATCGGTTCACACTGTAACAAACTAGATCGGTTCACACTGTAACAACTAGATCGGTTCACACTGCAGTCAACTAGATCGGTTCACACTGTAACAAACTAGATCGGTTCACACTGTAACAACTAGATCGGTTCACTCTGTAACAAACTAGTTCGGTTCACACTGTGGAAGACTAGATCGGTTTACACTAGAATTTTACTAGATCGGTTCACACTGTATTATACTAGTTCGGTTCACACTGGAAATACACTAGTTCGGTTGTAACTGTAACCTCATATAGATCGGTTAAACACTTATAAAAAAATAGATTGGGTTATATTCCACGAAACCACCTTTTTTCAAAATCAAAAGACCCGTTTTTGACGATGTTTTCTGAAAATTTTTTTGTACCAAAGTGTACTAAGCCTATCGGACAAGCGGAAAATGACAACTTTAAGGTTTTAAGCCGAAAAATTTAAAATCAAGATTTTGACCTTTATAAAGCTAACGAACCCAAAATAACACAAAATAAGAGATTTTTCTATGAACCTAAGTACACACACCTATATCCAAGGATACTAGATCAAAGCTACCAATATAGATGATCTTTTAGTGTGGAATTTAAGCTTAGAAAACAAAGAAAAAATAAAAAAAACGGATGAGTTACTTTTTTGTTAGAAAAAAACCACGAACACAAACAAACACATTATCTAAAAACACACTCCAATGGCTCTTGATACAATTTAAAGACTAAATCCAAATAACATATTAGATGAGAGAGGAAAAAGATTGTTTTAGTGAGAGTGAGGGTTGGCATGAACATTTAGAAAGAGTGAAAGTAACATATATTACTTGTGTGTAAAATGTGCAAACCAACCACCATCTCCACTGGCATGTGAGAGGTGTTTATCTACATTACAATAGTTGGTGGGCTTGGGCTTGCATGGGTTTATCCATAGGCCTTTAGTAACTCATAACTTATGTAAGTTTCAAAAAATTACTTAACGAGCTAATGATAGTTATTATGGAATATGCAGACGACCACGTTCTAGGAAAATTTCGTATTCTAAACAATTAACGTGTTTATTATCTAAATTTGTTTTAATTTCTTGTCCATTAGGTTTTAATATTAGATTAGGGAAAATAATTCCGCGTTTTCGTTCAATGAACAGATTAACCAATAGAATTAAAAATTTAGAAGTTATGTGAACATGCATGCTTGATTATGATTATCTAATAACATTTTTATATTATGATTTACATTTTAAAATTAAATTGTTTGAAGAACATAAAAATTATTCATACAGCCCAGAAAGTATGCGGTTTTGTCCCAAAACCAGCGCATTTTCCCATTTTTCCAGAATGTTACGCCGCACTTCAAGTAGTGCGTCCGCAAAATTTTACATCAAAATGTAACGAATGTTTTAAAAACAATCAAAACCATGACCATTTATAACAAATCATTTCACATACTTTACTATTAACTTTTTGTTGATTGTTTCTTTATGTGTAGACTATGGGAAACACATATGATGTGTGCTGGAATATCATGATACAAAACGCTTTAGACAACATGAAACGTGGAAGTGGTATTGCTTCCCACAAGTTCACAATGAGTTCTTGATGTGGGAAGGATTGTTAACAGAGTTGCAATAAGCTATTGGTACAACACTAAAATTGGCCTCTAATTGCTTCCAAGACAATTTACTCGCCTTGTGTGGGTGAATTGGGATGTACTAAATCCGACATGGGTTATGATGGAGAAATAGAAATGATGACATGTGAGTAATTTGGTATCGCCGCGTCTAGGCTGCGTGAAGCCGGATAAGATGAAGGATATTTACTTCGGTGGACTTGGATTAAGAGCTTTTTAATATCAGATGAACTAATTTATGCACGAGCTTTGTCCACGAGTTTTTCAACTTATGGAATTTGACAAAGTTTGTGCTGATGATTGAGTTGAAACCAAGAAGATATCAAGTTCTAGACTTGGTGGACGTGTCATTGTTTACATTGTTGGATATTTGCTCGAAGGTTGGGTTCTATATCAAGGGTTGAGCATGAGCCCCACATAAACCCATGAGTCAGGAAAAAAGGGCCAGGTAAGGTTTTAATGTTTATCTTGAAGGAGGTAGCGTAGTGATGAGCATTTTAACGCTCAGGGTTATTGGTTAAGCATTAGTCAAGAGGAAAACCTTGGTTTATCTAGGAGTCATACTTCTACTATCAGGAACCCAATTCTAAAGGTGATTCACAAGATGATTACTTATGGTTTGTGTCAAAGGATGACTAGGTATGACAAGGTTCAGAAGAATGATTTGTGGCTGTTGAGTATGGTTGATGCTATACGCCAAAATGGTATGACGAAAATGTAGCTTGGGTTGATTGGCAAGATTGGATGAAGAGGTAAAGGAGCTGGACTACTCAGAAAGAAAGTCAATTTGTTTATGGACAGTTTATCTCAAAGATTGCTAGGAAGTTTAGGGTGTTGACAGAGGATGTGGTAAGGAGTTTAAGTGCTCAAATTTATTATAGAGATCTGGATACGATTACACTTAAAGATTTGATTGACTTTGAGAGTAAGCTCATTTCTGAGGATCCACAGCCGGGTGCACCTAGAGTTGGTATTCCTAGACCTCTTGTGAGCATCTATACAGGATTTGTTGATAGGATGGATAGGATGGAGGATACGCAACGAGGCGCGATAGAGAAGATGTAGTTAGAACAGTCATTTCATTGGACAGTACCAGAGAGTGTTTGTGCATATAGCTGGGGGTTTATAGTGTTTCGTTGCAAGGGCCCCCCAAACAACTAACTACCCAACCCTTTCCTACAACAACCTGGGCTCTATGACTCAGTCACAGTATGACCAGTATTATACAGCAGTTTAAAAAAAAACCCCTTTTTTTTCACCTCCGCCACCACATTATCCATCCCAGTATCAGCAGCAGCAGAATGATGATGAGTAGTGTCGAGACGACACAAGTTGGTTATGTGACCGCATGTTTCGGGTCATTTTTGTTTCAAAAACAATTTTCTTAAAAAGAATTATTATTATTATTATTAGAGTGTGTAAAATGCCTTTGTTGGCATTAAAACAATATTATCGTACTTTCTATTAATAATTAATTAGGATTATTATTATTATTCGTGTGTGCAATGTTTATATTTGAAACAAGAAACAGGAAAAAAAAGAAGGACGCAAGACAAAATGACGTGAACCAAAGATTCAAAATATCAATCATAATTGAGAAGTATTAATTCACTTTCTCATTTTATCTTTCTCTATAATATTTTCACCCTTGACTGACAATGCAAATCTTAAGTCTGGGGGAGATAATCCCTGGATCAGTTACAAGTTTAAAAAACGGAAAACATCTATTTTGAAAAAATAAAATTTATATGATCACAGCTATAAGTCAATCCGACCAGAATTGATAACATTACTAGCATAGTTATACCACCTAGAAAAAAGTTATGAGGATTAGATTTTAAGAATTCAGGTCTCCATCTTTGATACCTAAGATGATTTTTATCTTTAGCTTTTTCTAGTTAAGGAGTGAGCAATTGCAAAATTTTCATCGTCGTACGGCTGGTGTATATGTAGTTTTGTCGCCTTTTCTGAAGCATTGTTATCGATTTAAAATTATATGAGTGTGACGGTGATTTGTTAATTCTAGAACTTGTGCTTGAAATCTTTATGAGACTGCAGTAGGAACGCGTTCGCGTGTTATAAATATTTTACTGATTAAGATGTGAAAAAAATATATATTTACAGTAAAACAATAATTTTTGTGCAAAAAAGATTTTATATAAAATTATCTGAAATTTTATCCGTCCGAATTAAAGAACGTAAATGTTGGTATTGCTGTTTAAATGAAGTGTGAAGGTTGCAAACTTTTAAGTTCATTGAAGTAGTGTGCCTATCCTAAGTATGGAGGGAAAGCAAGTTTCCCCCAAGTTAAAGTGAAATAAAGGCATAAAATAATAGCCATCGGTAAAAAATGAAAGAGAAAAAAAAAATGGTATTGCGAAGAAATAGTTGAGATACTTACGGCATATAAGTTGAATTATGATTGTACTAACAAAACCCGTTTCAACAAATAAATAAATATTATTACTAAAAACATTCACCTCTTTTGTGTTTATGTTTGGCTGCTTACGCCATGTCGGTGTTGAAATTTAGATTTTATTGTACAAGCCTTATGGTATTTGAACCTTTCATGACCTGAGCGTTAGAGTGACTTCAGTTACTATCCATTTTGCTAAATTGATTGCGAGTGTGAAAAAGAACTTATCTAGAAAATTCGTGAGGTGCTTTGTCGGTGTTTTTTTGCTTGTGATATTAATTTGTTTGTTAATACCGATAATACTTTCGCTTTGGATTGCTTGAGGAGCAAGCAATAAGGCTAAGTATGGGGGATTTGATAATAGCTTTTCTAAATATACATAAAATATCCGTCGAAAATACTTGAAAAATATATGTTAACGCCATGGAAATAATTGTAAGTTTGTTGTTTGTTGTGTAATATTCATTTTCAGGACCCAAGAATAAAGTAAAGGATATACGTGCAAAGAAAATCTCCGTTAAATACATAACGAGTTCATTATGAGAAGGATCTAGAAGAGAATCTAAGGGAGAGTTAATGAACGAGGCAGAAGTGCGGCGCATAATTCTTTTTGTGCGGCGTACTTCATAACAAAGTAAATGCAATTTAATTATACACCAAGTGCGGCGCATAATTTCTTAAGTGCGGCGCACTTTACCTTCAGTTAGTCAAAAATCATAATGATTGCCATTATTGATGCAACCTTTGGCTTGCCTTCTTCCCACAATTGATGTCAATCAAAGGGGGGGGGGGGGGGGCTAAATTATAAGGGAGGACGATGCAGCTATGCGCTAAAATCATATATAAAATCCATTCTCTATCATCATAAGAGAATAAAATAGCTAGGAAGAATTTGAGGAATTGTTCTTAGTTCATTACAATTCCTAGGTATTAATCATCTAAGAATGTGTAATTCAAGCTATTAAGGGTTGTGACAAAGTTGTTTATAGTTTAGATTTGAATTTCTGGGTTGTTATAATCGTTGTCCGAAGGAAAAATCTTGAGAATCAATATAATTTGCTATTGGAATCAGTATAAACATGTTTCTCTCCTTGAATGTTATGTTTTCTGAATCTAACATGCTTATTATGTAGTTTACCTTCATGAATACGGAGTAGTTGATTCATTTTTATTTAGGATTTATAGAGTAACATGGATTAATTTGGGATGACTAATGATATTTGGTTAAGTGATAAATATGAACTTGATATTTAGATATTTGGATTGATCGATCATCATTTGATCATCATACTAGTCCGGATATAGGTTGAAAGACTCCGGCTATATGTTTGATTCCTAGTTGTTTGTCTACGATAACTTGGTATTAGCTTCGTGAGGATTAGCTAATAAAATGTTCATCATCCAAAATATATGAATGTTTAATACTCAACCTCATGTCTAACGAATTTGGTTAAGAAAGTTCGTATTTGTTCTTTCTAAACGTGAACTAATCTTAAAGCATTTTTCATAATTAAGATTAAAGGCCGAAAGGATTCTTGTTATGTTAAATAGACAATCTCTTGATTAAACTACCCGTTCATTCTTTTGATTATACTAAATTTCATGAACTTATCATCATCCTAAGTTATTCTCCATTACTCTTGTCTCCCAAATAAACATCATTTTATTATCTTGAATTTGTGTTATCAATTATCTTTAGATCGTGAAAGTCTATAGATATACCTTTTCGTAATATAATCGACCCTTTCAAAGAATTACTAATCCTGTGGAACAACCTGGTCTTACACTAAACCTATACTATAAACAGGGGTTTATACTTTACCCGTGTGTTAGTTGGAATTTGGATAAAACTAGAATTATAAATTTAAAGATTTTAATACACATCAGCTACGAAGATGTATGCATGCTTCTTCGTACATATTTGACACGTCAAATATAATTCCCTTTCAAGTAAGCTATTGCCACCCAATTTGTAAGACATATGTAGATTGCAACCCAAGGTGATTATATAATTTCCTGAGATATTGGTGTTACATAATCACAGTTCTTGATTGGGGGACTTAATAGAGTTAAGTTGGTAAGACCTTAAGCTCAAGACATAGATGGGATAAAACATGCTTACTTGTTCATAAGTGAAATAGAGTAAGTCTCATAATTTTTTATGAATTGTAATTGGATTGGCAATTATTGATCGCCAATTACCTTTTGAATACAACATTGCTAGCAGATCAACTGATGTGATGGTGGTATGTCAAGTAGGATCCTAGCCTTTAGAAAATTAATTATTTATATGGTTAAACATGGGTAGTGAATTTTCTTCAAGGAGTATTATCGGAAATACTAAAATCTTGAACTTTATATGTTTTGTAGATGACATTACCTGCTCAAAACATAAACCATTCGGCTTTCAGATCGATGTTTGAAAGAGAAAAACTTTCTGGATCAAATTTCAATGATTGGTTTCGTTCACTTAAGCTTGTCTTGAGAGTTGATAAGAAACTATACGTCATTGAACAACCTATTCTCCCTTCTCCTGCTGCCGGTTCCACACATCAAGCATTTGTAGAATGGAACACAATTTATGATGCTCATATGGAGGTTGCTTGTTTTAT